>CAVLJG010000001.1:95206271-95340321 GCA_963669975.1 Acanthoscelides obtectus
GAAACCTACAGCCGATTTTATCCTGAAATTTAACAATCTATTCGACATTTTTAATTCCAGAAATAGATTGGCTAAATACATATTTAAGCGACCATTATCACAGGCCACTGCAAAAACTTTTTTTAGTTATATGGATGAAATGTGCCAATACATTAGCAATTTGAAGTTGGCTGATGTTCCAGTAACTCAGTTCCCTAGAAAAACAGGTTTTCTAGGATTTCTGATAAGCGTCACTAGTTTGAGGCAATATATTCAAAATTTGTTGAAAAATCACAATTAGAAGGCAAAGAGGTAGACTCGGAACAATTAAAGTATATTTTAACTAACAAATTTTCTCAAGATCATCTAGAGCAGTTTTTCGGAGCTATAAGAGCTAAGGGTGGATTTAATAATAACCCTTCAGCCAGACATTTTGAAGCGGCTTATAAGCGCCTCCTTATACATACAGAGGTCACAGGACCAGAATCTGGTAATGTGTCCATCAAAGATCTCACCATTCTGACTTGTGGGAGTGGGCATCAGGTTACAATGGATGATAGTGGCAATGATTTGAAAAGTAGTGAAACCTATTTGGATTTTGAAAAAAAAATTATGAATGATATTGCTACTTATAAGTTTTATTCATCACAAGCCTGGAATTTAAAAGATTATGTTGAAGATGTAGTTGGATATATTTCAGGCTATGTGGTGAGAAGTTTTCTGAAATGCATAACTTGCAGTCAATGTACTAAAGTACTCGAAGGTGATAATGTCAAATATTTACAAAAAAAAAAACATATGGAGTATTAACTACTCCCTCAGACATAATACTCCAAATTTGTGTAGCTGCCGAAAAGTATTTCAGATTTTTTCATAAAACTAGAGACATATTTAATAAACATGTGTCAAATATCTTCCTGCTATTTTGATTAAAAACACAATGGAAACTATATAGTACCTCCAAAAATTTTAGATAAGTTTGAGCATCCATTGATGGACATTCATTTAGTATTATAAAGCTAATTTTAGAAAAATATTTCAAAATTCGGATTCATTATGAAACGATGAAAAAAATGGATCAATCGAAAAAAGAAAGGATAAGATGTATGTACACAAAAACAGTGCTATTTAGACATCAGTGAAATATCATTCATCGCACATTTCTCATATCAATTTTTCAATCAATTAAATAAGTTGCTTTATTCATATCAGAATAAACTAGTAGCATAAGCTTGAGTTTTAGTTCAACCTAGTAGCGTATACATTGGTGCAGAATTAGTGCTATTTTTGTCAAAATTATCCCGTTTAACATCTAGACCTTGCGGAACCGCTGTATAACATAAAGATCGAGTAGTTTGTAAGAAATTTTTGTAGCATACCTTTTTAGAAGACAGTTGTTATTTTCTTGGATTTCTTTGCAAAGGTTTTCGAACTGGTGATGTATTCACGAATCATGTATCACATGCTCTGTAATAACTTAATTGCTAAATCACAACATGGCTTTATAAAAGGGAAATCGATAAATACGGCTATATACTCCTTTAGCCACAGTATTATAGAATGTCTGGAAAATAATATGATATCATTGGGTTTGTTTTTTGATCTCTCCAAAGCATATGTTTGTAGAACATTCTGTCTTACTGTAAACTTGAGGCATTTGAGATCAGGGGAAGTGCCTGGAACTGGGTCAAGTCTTATTTAACAGACCGCCAATAAAGTGTTTCCATCATAAAGAATGGCAGGACAGCAGTCTCATCGCAGTTAACAATAGATAGAGGTATCCCACAAGGAAGCGTCTTGGGTCCTCTCCTCTTTGTGATGTTTATAAATGATCTGAGTGATAGCATAGCAACCCGAATAATGTATGTACTATTCAATATGCAGATGATACTAGTGTGATTATAGCTGGCCAAGATTTCAACCAAGTAGCCGAAAATACATTGAGCATATGCGAGAAAGCATTTTGGTGGTTTGCTCGCAACGGTCTATCCTTGAACATATCAAAAACAAATGCGATAATATTCAAGTTAAAGAAAAATTTTAAGCTACGAAGATCCACTTAGCTGATAGGGTAGAAATCAAGCTGACAGACTCTGGTAGATTCTTAGGAGTATATATTGACCAAAGACATTCCTGCAGCTACACAACAACCTCTAATAAAGAAAAAATTACTTTTTACAGAAATCTTGTTTGAGTGCAGATATTATAAGGAAAGTTGTAGAGATGACTATTGGTCAGTCAAACATAGGAATGAAGAAATTTGTCAGAGGTACTCACTAAAAATAAAAATTATCTCGTTTCGTATTATAACTGTTCCTGGACCATTCATCAAAATTATAATTATTATCACCAAGTGCAAAGACAGTTACACATTACAAATAAAGGTATGTGCTATTTAGTGATATAGATTCCAAAAGATAAAGTAGTTATGAGAATTTCAAGAAACGATGAATGGGAAAGTAATTTAAATATTTTAAAATCATTTTACAGTGAACAATTTCTGTCAAATATTTTATCATGATTGAAAATAAAACAATATTTATGCAACTGGTGTTTTATTTGTCATTGTTTACAGACATTATCTTCTCTACCAGCTGTCAAATTTTGTCCACAATTATGTGCTATAGACAATGGAAACTATATTTGTACATAAAGCTAGTAGAGCAGATGAATTATAAAGCAGTATCATACTAATGTGTGAATGAAACAAGTGCTGGACAGTTTTTTATTGCTAATTTGTGTTACTAGTATTATTATACTATAAACTAAATACACTATTATACTATACATATCCATTTTTATACCAAACTACAGTTTATGGGTACCTTCAGAATAAAACTGTTCAACTTCTCTTATAAGTGGATACTGTAAGTTAGTCAAAGTACCTATAACTTGAAATACTACATCTGCATGTGGCAACAAAGCATATGGAATAAAATCGAATATACTGAATGTTTTTTTCTTCTTCTTCTTCTTCTTCATGAATCCTAGCTTGTGCAATACATTCTGTTTGTCTTACCTGTTCAGCAGTGAACTGTTGTGTTGTAAGAAATGATGGAATGTTAATATTGACACCAGAAGGCATTAAGTCTTTTATTAAAAAACCTTTATCTTCCAATACTAAATCTCCTGCTTCAAGCTGATTGAGTATTCCACAATCCTTAATAATTTTTTTGTCTGACCCAGGATACAAACTTGACATATAAGTAAGTGCTCCATTAGGAGATACACCAACTAACCTTTTGCAGGTATTTCTGTATTTGTATGAGCTATATGTTAGTTTTCATGTCGCTATACTTGACCGACATACAGATGTATACTTCCATACAATCTATGATTATCCTATAATTTGTAAAACTACTGAAAATATTTTCATGAAATAAATGTATCCATGTTATTATAACATTTGATACTGGACCCTGTGATACATTGAATCGAACAGCTAAATCGTCATGAGGGAAATTTTGTCTTGGCTTAGTAAGAGTCATGAATAACTGATCTATTTTTCTCATTTTTTTAACTTTCCATTTATAATAATATATATCAATGTCCTTCAACATGTTGAATAAAGAAAAAAATATTTTCTCTGATGGTAAGCCTGTATACACCAGTACTAGCCTGTCATTTCCTTTCACAACATCAAAAGAAAACCTATCAGTGAGATGCATAAGGTTCGCTGTAGCTAGCTCCAGATCCTGCCGAAGATAATAGTTTTCAGCATCTAGTGATGCATTTGACATCGAACCTTTTGTATGAGGTTCATCAGTTTGTACTGAGGTGGATGGTTGTGGCTCGCTTTCAGATCTGTGAACACACTGAAATTTGCACATACGTGAATAAAATGATATGTAGGACTAACCTTATATCTACATCAATATTAAAGGTTTATCAATGGTCTTTTACAGGTTCTTCTTTCTGGTGATGTAAAGTTTAATTGCTTCTCCCTATTTATACCTAAACAGTGTAGGTCCATTTTCTTTTTTACCATCTACAAAATGACACTACATAAGTATGCAGCAAGATCTGGTTCAACTGTTCTCCTGCAATCAATGAAACAATACATGTATTACTTTTATTGTATTCAATTGTACGTCCGCATGTTCCTAACAATGATAATTCCAGTATGGTCTTTGTGGTGTTACCTTGTAAAATTTTATCCAATGATTCCTTGTTTTTGGATTCTTTGGGAACCTGAACATCTTACGTGTTTCTCTAACATTATACTGCTTACAGTCGGGTGCCCAGCCATTGCACCATTTTCTGTAATAAATAGTAACATAAGACAAAAGTTCAATTTGAAAATATCCTATCAAAGAACGGTAGCTCATGTGAATAGCAATGATATCTAAATACAGCATTTTTTATAAGCAACATACACACACATTAGCGGATCGCTCAGTTACATACCTGCTTTGTAAAACTAACGGCCTTATTTTCAACAAAAATTGTTTTTAAAACTCCACTTTAACCACTTGCTACGGGAAGAAGTTTCTCAAGGTGTTTATGTTTACTTTTTTTTGAGTTTTACGGATTTCCTTACTATGATATTTAGGAATTAACTTTCCGAATCTTAATTTTTCCTTTCATTATGTTGTAGATGCACACATCACATAGGAGTTATTGAATTTTAATTGTTAAACAAAATACATTTCATATCCAGGTTAGAAAAAATTACCTATGACAATGACTTGACATTACAAAACAGAAAACATATACACTGAAGAAAGCATAGTCCACTGCTATCCATAGAACGAACACGGTTGACATATGTCAGTGTCAAGCGCCATTTTTTTGCAAGTCGTGTTATAGCTAGATTTATGCGACGATCCTCATATAAATCTAAGTCTGCTATACAATTTGCTACATGGAAGATTTTATACGCCATGTATGGTATTAACAACAACACATGCGACGTTGCCGGCATCTCACATAAATCTGAGTCTGAGTCAATTGTATACAGGATATTTTCAATGCTATATGGAAGATAACAGAACAGATAACAACAGGTAAAAGGTGGTAACAGGTAACAGGTGGTAACATATAACAGATAACAGATAACTTATAACAGATAAAAGATAAAAGATGACAGATAACAGATAAAAAGCAACAGATAAAAGAAAACAGGTAACAGATAACAAATAACTGATAACTGAAAACTAAAAAATGAAAACTGAAATCTGAAGAATGAAAAATGAAAAATGAAAAATGAAAAATTGAAAATTGAAAATCAAAATGAAAATCAAAAATCAAAAATCAAAAAATCAAATCGAAAAATCGAAAAATCGAAAAATCGAAAAATCGAAAAATCGAAAAATCGAATAAACGAAAAATCGAAAAATTAAAAATTAAAAATTAAAAATTAGAATAAAAAATGAAAATTAAAAATTAAAAATGAAAAATTAAAGATTAAAATAGAAAAATGAAAATGAAAACTGATAACTTATAAAAGATAACAGATACCAGATAGCAGAAACCAGAAACCAGATACTAGACACCAGATACCAGACACCAGATACCAGATACCAGATACCAGATACCAGATACCAGATACCAGACACCAGACACCAGATACCAGACATCAGATACCAGACATCAGATTACCAGACACCAGACACCAGATACCAGACACCAGATACGAGATACCAGGATACCAGACACCAGATACCAGATACCAGACACCAGACACCAGATACCCAGATACCAGACACCAGGAAACCAGATACCAGATACGAGATACCAGATAATAGATACCAGAATACCAGACACCAGATACAGATACCAGGTACAGATACAAACACCAGATACGAGATACCAGATACCAGATACAGATACAGCCACCAGATACCAGACACCAGATACCAGACACCAGAAACCAGATACCAGGACACCAGATACCAGATACGAGATACCAGATACCAGACACCAGATACCAGACACCAGATACCAGACACCAGATATCAGATACCAGACACCAGAAACCAGATACCAGATAAAGAGATAACAGATACCAAACACCAGATACCTGCTACAGATACCAGATACCAGATACGATGATACCAGATACCAGATACCAGACCACCAGACACCAGATACCAGACACCAGATACCAGACACCAGATACCAGACACCATATACCAGATAAGAGATAACAGATACCAAATACCAGATACCAGATACCAGACCACCAGATACGAGATACCAGATACCAGATACCAGACACCAGACACCAGTACCAGATACCAGGGTACCAGATACCAAACGCCAGATACGAGATACCAGATACCAGATACCAGATACCAGCCACCAGATACCAGACACCAGATACCAGACACCAGAAACCAGATACCAGACACCAGAAACCAGATACCAGATACGAGATACCAGATACCAGATACCAGACACCAGACACCAGATACCAGATACCAGACACCAAACACCAGATACCAGATACCAGATACGAGATACCAGATACCAGATACCAGACACCAGACACCAGATACCAGATACCAGGTACCAGATACCAAACACCAGATACGAGATACCAGATACCAGATACCAGCCACCAGACACCAGATACCAGACCACCAGACACCAGAAACCAGATACCAGATACGAGATACCAGATATCAGATACCAGACACCAGATACCCAGACACCAGATACCAGGACACCAGATACCAGACACCAGATACCAGATACCAGATACCAAACACCAGACACCAGATACCAGATACCAGACACCAGATACCAGATATCAGATACCAGACACCAGACACCAGATACCAGGTACCAGATACCAAACACCAGATACGAGATACCAGATACCAGATACCAGATACCAGATACCAGACACCAGAAACCAGATACCAGATAAAGAGATAAGAGATACCAAATACCAGATACCAGATACCAGATACCAGACACCAGATACCAGACATCAGATACCAGACACCAGATACCAGATACCAAACATCAGATACCTGATACCAGATACCAGATACGAGATACCAGATACCAGATACCAGACACCAGATACCAGACACCAGATACCAGACACCAGAAACCAGATACCAGATAAAGAGATAACAGATACCAAATACCAGATACCAGATACCAGACATCAGATACCAGACATCAGATACCAGACACCAGATACCAGACATCAGATACCAGATACCAGATATATGATTCCAGATACCAGATACCAGACACCAGACACCAGACATCAGATACCAGATACCAGATACCAAATATCAGATACCTGATACCAGATACCAGATACGAGATACCAGATACCAGGTGCCAGAAATCAGATACCAGATGCCAGACACCAGACACCGGATACCAGATACCAGATCCACATACCAGATACTAGATACCAAATACCAGACACCAGATACTAGACACCAGACACACCAGATACCAGACACCAGATATCAGATACCAGATAAAGAGATAATAGATACCAGGTACCAGACACCAGATACCAGATACCATTTACCAGATACCAGATGCCAGACACCAGATACCAGATGCCAGACACCAGATACCAGACACCAGATGCCAGATACCAAATACCAGACATCAGATACCAGATACCAGACACCAGATACCATATACCAGATACCAGATACCAGATACCTGATACCAGATACCAGACATCAGATACCAGACACCAGATACCAGATGCCAGACACCAGATACCAGACACCAGATACCAGACACCAGATACCAGATACCAGATACCAGACACCAGACATCAGATACCAGACACCAGACATCAGAGACCAGATACCAGATCAAACATGCCAAAGGATAGAAAATGATTAGAGATAGGGATAAAGTATATATCGCTAGCATTGCATTAGCGTACCAGTGGTTTTAAATAAAGACATCAACATACAATATTTGGCATAGCGTTAGCATGCCAGAAACTGCGCTAGTCGACTATATTAAGCGGTGATCGATTGTTTTTTCCTTAGAAGGTCACGTGACGTTAGAGTCAGGCCGTGCGACGTCGACGCGGTTTTCGCGGTTTTTTAGGAGGTTCGCGGTACGTTCGGAGGGAAGAGGTACCGTTTCGGAAAGTAGAAACTCGGCGCTTTACGGGCGGACGAGAGCCGTCGCGGCGAGAGGAACGGATCGGATCGAAAACGGCCGGTAAAGTCGAAAAATCGACCGTTTTTCGGACGGTACGCGGCGTTATTTCACACTCGTTTCGCCGTTTATCGAAATATCGACTCGAGATCGGTCTCGTTCGATAGCTAAACGAAAAATACGTGCCTATTAGCTAAATCTGTTCGGTTCCGTGTCTCGGTTTTTTTTCTAGAAATGTTCGAAAAAAAAGCGACAAAAACGACGAATCGCCTAGAAAACTACGATATCTCCCTTATGCCGAAGAGAAAAGGAATTTCGCGCGCCGCGTTTCGTACATCTCGGCGAGCGCTACAAATTATGCGGAGAGACGTTTTTTCGTTTACGGTACCCGTTTCGAATAAACGAACCTCGAACGTCGTCAAGAATGACTTTTTTGCGTATAAAGCGCGCTGCTTCATCGTAAATCAGCTATCTCCTCCGAAGATAAAGGAGCTACGAACCTGACGATTTTTGCGTGAGAAAGCCCATGCTTCGGACACTCTTTTAATACTATTTTCATCATCATTATTCGTTTACGTTGAAAAGTTTCGATTTTTTAAAAATTCCTCGACAATACGCTACTTTTCGACGCGTGAAAAAGTCACCTTGTCATCCGGCTCTGTCCTCGCTTATTACTACCGTACGTGAGCGAGTAAAAATTATACAGCTATCGAAAAATAACGATAATGAGCTGACGAAACGATTCTGACCGTCAGAATTACCGTCAAATTTCGAAAAAGTAAACTTTGAGCGCCTCAAAAGTACCGATGACAACCGTTTTTCGGCGTACTTTGTCTTCGTCGATACGGACCTGCGTTACGGAGCGACGTAGCTACGATTTTTTTTCGCAAAACGAAAGGCCAAAGTCTCCTGATTAAACCGACATACGACACGTTACCCGATCGCATTTTTTAAAACTCGGCAGATTAGAAAATTCAAAGATATGCACACATTTTTAGTTTGAAGTTTCAATTTTGAATTTCCCCTCCAGATCCCCGGATTCCTGTTAGGCGGGGTATTGTAGATGCGATCGTATTTCGAAAGCGAGCGAGTGCGAGCGGAACGTCAAAAACGTGCCATTTTCGGCTTTATGTTGGTCGCTTCATCGAATATAGGATCACGCCGAATACCATTGTCCTTTTTTAAGCGTGAAAATAAACATTTTCGAAAAGATTCAAAATTTCTATATTCCATTGTCTAAACGGACCGGACTAGAGCCATTAAAATCGTATGAATCTAGTAGTTTTCTATGTTTACAGATTGCGATGTCAACCGCCAAAGGCTGCAATTATTCTTTGACGTTCATCAATTTATTGAAATCATCATCGGTTTATAAATACGATAAAAATATGATTGTAAGCCCCTATTCATGTTATAATTTTACAATATGGCATAAAGCTCCGCTTTTCCAACCGATTGATATACAGCGAATGTCCGATTGCATCACCTCCGATTTCTAACCTACAACGTATATGAATGTAAACATTATCGAAATCTTAATAATGAGGCTCCCGTTAATAAGGATTAATTAGAAGCTTAGAACAAGCAATCGCAGCTACAAATAGTGAAAGTGTTGTGTGAAGTGTTTACAGTTTATGTGTTTCTATTGCAAACGTAAGTAGTCAGTCACTTCTATGAAGTTCAGTAAGAGTTCAGTCTTGACCCTCAGTTCAATGTATCTAAATATGTAGACCTATTAGCTGGCTAACAGTGGCACATATTATCAAGCAGATGAAGGAATATGCAAAGCGCTGAAAAATAGCATTGATAATCATATCTACTACCAAAGTTTTCAAAATTACTAAGACTTTCACAGCCACTGCAGTTGTTTATTTTGATCTCAATGCAGAATGTATGTACTTCGATTTAGAATGTAGCTGCTTTAAGGAGACTTGTCACTTCCAAGACTTGTCAAAACAACAGACACCATTACTTGTCAAAAAACTATAGCACTTGATGATTTCAGATTTCTATTCTGTTTTTAAAGATGTTATTATTATATGTCTAATTTCAAGGATACTCACATCTGTCCTGTTTCTAAGACTGATCTTAATCATAGATTACAGAAAAATTCATTATTGAATCAGAGGAAACAGATTACAAAATTTGATTTTCAAGCGATACTATTACTTACTGTCCAACAACTATAGTACTTAATAATTTCAAGCTTCTGGTCTAATTTTTTGAGATGTTATTATTATATGTCATGTTTCTAATTGATTGATCATAATCATACAACATTAAAAAAAATAGAGGAAATTTTATTTTAAGGCGATAGCACATTTTTCTCCAGATCATAAAGCGAGCATTGTTCATCTGCTTCTGTTGAATTTTTCCCAAACGAAGAACTTTACCACCAACAAACTCATAAATATTGTAAAAACCTTGTAGTAGTAGTATCTCACCTGAGTAGTATGTATAAATGGAAAATAAGTAAACAAACTTGTCATCTATCCCTTCGATTGGCAAATATTATCAAGCAGATGAAGGAATATGCAAAGCGCTGAAAAATAGCATTGATAATCATATCTACTACCAAAGTTTTCAAAATTACTAAGACTTTCACAGCCACTGCAGTTGTTTATTTTGATCTAAATCGATTTAGAATGTAGCTGCTTTAAGAACTTGTGACTTCCAAGACTTGTCAAAACAACAGACACCATTACTTGTCAAAATTTGTAAGATAAGTACTCTTGCACAGTATAATCGTAACTTGGTATAGACATATTTGTGATATCGCTTAGATTAAGCCTGCCAGGGAGTGAAAGTTACCTATACGAGTACTGAACTCTACATTAAAATAATTTATGATGCCATGTGTTGTATCTAAACTATTTTTATTTTTGCAGATCACATAATTATTACATACATCCCTTAAAAGGGCCCAATTTGAAGTAACATATTATAGAGTTCAATTTTCACATTGTTGTTATTTTTACGGGTTCTTCTTTCTGGCGATGGAAAGTTCAATTGCTTCTCCCTATTATACCTAAACAATGTAGGTCTATTTTCTTTTTTCCCATCCACAAAGTGACAACTACATAAGTATGCACCAGGACCTGGTTCAACAACTGTTCTCCTGCAATAAATAGTAAAAATAAGACAAAAGTTCAATTTGAAAATATCCTATCAATATCCTATTTTTTATAAGCAAGATACACACACATTAGCGGATCGCTCAGTTACATACCTGCTTGTAAACTAACGGCCTTATTTTCAACAAAAATTGTTTTAAAACTCCACTTTAACCACTTGATACGGAAGAAGTTTTCTCAAGGTGTTTATGTTTACTTTTTTTTTTTAGTTTTACGGATTTCCTTACTATGATATTTAGGAATTAACTTTCAGAATCTTAATTTTTCCTTTCATTATGTTGTAGATGCACACATCTCACAATAGGAGTTATTGAATTTTAATTTTAAACAAAATACATTTCATTTTCCAGGTTAGAAAAAATTACCTATGACAATGACATTGACATTACAAAACAGAAAACATATACACTGAAGAAAGCATAGTCCACTGCTATCCATAGACGAACACGGTTGACATATGTCAGTGTCAAGCGCCATTTTTCTGCAAGTCGTGTTATAGCTAGATTTATGCGACGATCCTCATATAAATCTAAGTCTGCTATACAATTTGCTACATGGAAGATTTATAACGCCATGTATGGTATTAACAACAACACATGCGACGTTGCCGGCATCTCACATAAATCTGAGTCTGTTATACAATTGTATACAGGATATTTTCAATGCTATATGGAAGATACAGACAACAGATAACAGGTAAAAGGTGGTAACAGGTAACAGGTGGTAACATATAACAGATAACTTATAACAGATAAAAGATAAAATATGACAGATAACAGATAAAAAGTAACAGATAGAAGAAAACAGGTAACAGATAACAAATAACTGATAACTGAAAACTAAAAAATGAAAACTGAAATCTGAAGAATGAAAAATGAAAAATGAAAAATGAAAATTGAAAATTGAAAATCAAAAATCAAAAATCAAAAATCAAAAATCAAAAATCAAAACTCAAAAATCAAAAATCAAAAATCTAAATCAAAAATCAAAAATCAAAAATCAAAAATCAAAGATCAAAAATCAAAAAATCAAATCGAAAAATCGAAAAATCGAAAAATCGAAAAATCGAAAATCGAAAAATCGAAAAATCGAAAATCGAAAAATCGAAAAATCGAAAAATCGAAAAATCGTAAAATCGAAAAATCGAAAAATCATAAAATCGAAAAATCATAAAATCGAAAAATCGAAAAATCGAAAAATCGAAAAATCGAAAAATCGAAAAATCGAAAAATCGAAAAATCGAAATTAAAAATTAAAAATTAAAAATTAAAAATTAAAAATTAAAATTAAAAATTAAAAATTAAAAATTAAAAATTAAAAATTAAAAATTAAAAATTAAAAATTAAAATTAAAATTAAAAATTAAAAATTAAAAATTAAAGATTAAAATAGAAAAATGAAAAATGAAAACTGATAACTTATAAAAGATAACAAATACCAGATAGCAGATACCAGAAACCAGATACTAGACACCAGATACCAGATACCAGATACCAGACACCAGATACCAGATACCAGACACCAGACACCAGATACCAGACATCGGATACCAGACATCAGATACCAGACACCAGACACCAGATACCAGACACCAGACACCAGATACCAGACATCAGATACCAGACATCAGATACCAGACACCAGACACCAGATACCAGACACCAGACACCAGAAACCAGATACCAGACACCAGATACCAGATACCAGACACCAGAAACCAGATACCAGATACCAGATACGAGATACCAGATAATAGATACCAGATACCAGACACCAGACACCAGATACCAGATACCAGGTACCAGATACCAAACACCAGATACGAGATACCAGATACCAGATACCAGCCACCAGATACCAGATAAAGAGATAACAGATACCAAATACCAGATACCAGACACCAGATACCAGACACCAGATACCAGACACCAGATACCAGACATCAGATACCAGACACCAGATACCAAACATCAGATACCTGATACCAGATACCAGATACCAGATACGAGATACCAGATACCAGATACCAGACACCAGACACCAGATACCAGATACCAGACACCAGAAACCAGATACCAGATAAAGAGATAACAGATACCAAATACCAGATACCAGATACCAGACACCAGATACCAGATACCAGATTCCAGATACCAGATACCAGACATCAGATACCAGATACCAGATATATGATTCCAGATACCAGATACCAGATACCAGACACCAGATACCAAATACGAGATGCCAGATACCAGATACCAGAGACCAGACACCAGATACCAGACACCAGATACCAGACACCAGATACCAGACACCAGATACCAGATAGCAGATACCAGATGCCAGACACCAGACACCAGACACCGGATACCAGATACCAGATCCACACACCAGATACCAGATACCAGATGCCAGACACCAGATACCATATACCAGATACCAGATACCAGATACCTGATACCAGACACCAGATACCAGATACCAGACACCAGATACCAGATACCAGACATCAGATACCAGATACCAGACACCAGACACCACACATCAGATACCAGATACCAGACGCCAGATACTAGACACCAGACACCAGATACCAGATACCAGACACCAGATACCAGACACCAGATACCAGATACCAGATACCAGACACCAGATACCAGACATCAGATACCAGACACCAGACATCAGAGACCAGATACCAGATCAAACATGTCAAAGGATAGAAAATGATTAGAGATAGGGATAAAGTATATATCGCTAGCATTGCATTAGCATACCAGCAACTGCGCTACGTGAGGTTTTAAATAAAGACATCAACGTACAATATTTGGCATAGCGTTAGCATGCCAGAAACTGCGCTAGTCGACTATATTAAGCGGTGATCGATTGTTTTAAGGAAGAGGTCACGTGACGTTAGAAATTTTGGGCGGGCGACGTCGACGCGGTTTTTTCGGTTTTTTCCCGGTTCGCGAAACGTTCGGAAGGAAGGAGGTACCGTTTCGGAAACTAGAAACTCGGCGCTTTACGGGCGGGCGAGAGCCGTCGCGGCGAGAGGAACGGATCGGATCGAAAACGGCCGGTAAAGTCGAAAAATCTACCGTTTTCCGGACGGTACGCGGCGTTATTTCACACTCGTTTCGCCGTTTATCGAAATATCGACTCGAGATCGGTCTCGTTCGATAGCTAAACGAGAAATACGTACCAATAAGCTAAATCTGTTCGGTTCCGCGTCTCGGTTTTTTTTCTAGAAATGTTCGAAAAAAAAGCGACAAAAATGACGAATCGCCTTGAAAACTACGATATCTCCCTTATGCCGAAGAGAAAAGGAATTTCGCGTGCCGCGTTTCGTACATCTCGGCGAGCGCTACAAATTACGCGGAGAGACGTTTTTTTCGTTTACGGTACCCGTTTCGAGTAAACGAATCTCGAACGTCGTCAAGAATGACTTTTTTGCGTATAAAGCGCGCTGCTTCGCCGTATATCAGCTATCTCCTCCGAAGATAAAGGAGCTACGAACCTGACGATTTTTGCGTGAGAAAGTCCATGCTTCGGACACTCTTTTAATACTATTTTCATCATTATTATTCGTTTACGTTGAAAAGTTTCGATTTTTTAAAAATTCCTCGACAACACGCTACTTTTCGACGCGTGAAAAAGTCACCTTGTCATCCGGCTCTGTCCTCGCTTATTACTACCGTACGTGAGCGAGTAAAAATTATACAGCTATCGAAAAATAACGATAATGAGCTGACGAAACGATTCTGACCGTCAGAATTACCGTCAAATTTCGAGAAAGTAAACTTTGAGCGCCTCAAAAGTACCGATGACAACCGTTTTTCGGCGTACTTTGTCTTCGTCGATACGCACCTGCGTTACGGAGCGACGTAGCTACGTTTTTTTTTCGCAAAACGAAAGACCAAAGTCTCCTGATTAAACCGACATACTACACGTTACCCGATCGCATTTTTTAAACTCGGCAGATTACAAAATTCAAAGATATGCAGATATTTTTAGTTTGACGTTTCAATTTTGAATTTCCCCTCCAGATCCCCGGATTCCTGTTAGGCGGGGTATTGTAGACACGATCGTATTACGAAAGCGAGCGCGTGCAAGCGGAACGTCAAAAACGTGCCATTTTCGGCTTTATGTTGGTCGCTTCATCGAATATAGGATCACGCCGAATACCATTGTCCTTTTTTACGCGTGAAAATAAACATTTCCGAAAGGATTCAAAATTTCTATATTCTATAGTACAAACGGTACCGGACTATACCCTTATTCGTTATAACAATCGAGTAGGTTTCGGTGTTTACCGACAGATTGCGATGATTACCGATAGATTCCGATGTTTACTGACAGATTGTGCAATTATTCTTTCACGTTTAGCAGTTCATCAGCTTAAATACGATAAATATGATTGAAAGACGTTATTAATGCCAAAGATCAATTCCTGAAGAGAGCAGAAATCCACAACATAGCAAGACTTTGTACTTATAACAGTGTGTGTATTGTGTAGTGATACCCGGTGCCGAGTGTTTACACTTTTTCGGTTCAGACGAAGTGCCTCAGTGTATATCTATCGTGATAACGTATTTCATCTTTTAAGAAGATCGTGAGGTATCCTTATTAATCGTCAGCAGATTTAAATAAGGTAAAAATAATTTTTATTCCTGTCAAATCATAAAACATTTACACTGAAGATAGAAGGTGCTATCCTTAGACGAACACGGTTGAGATATGTCAAGTGTCAAGCGCCATTTTTTGTAAGTGCGGTAGCTAGACATGCGACGTTGCCGGATCCTCACATAAATCGGAGTTTGTCATACAATTTTATAGAGGGCATTAATGCTATAGCGAAGATTTATAATGCCATTGTGTGTTATTTATGGTGACACATGCGACGTTGCCGGATCCTCACATAAATCTGAGTTTGTCATACAATTTTATAGAGGGCATTAATGCTATATCGGACGAGTTTATAATGCCATTGTGTGTTATTTATGGTGACACATGCGACGTTGAAAAATGAATAATGAAAAATGAATGAAAAATGCAAAATGAAAAATGAAAAATGAAATATGAAGAATGAAAAATGAAAAATAAAATATGAAAACGAAAAACAAAAACGAAAAACGGAAAACGGAAATCGTCAGCAGATTTAAATAAGGTGAAAATAAAAAATCAAAAATCAAAAAATCAAAAAATCAAAAAATCAAAAATCAAAAATCAAAAAATCAAAAATCAAAAAATCAAAAATCAAAAATCAAAAATCAAAAAATCAAAAAATCAAAAATCAAAAAATCAAAAAATCAAAAAATCAAAAAATCAAAAAATCAAAAATCAAAAAGTCAAAAAGTCAAAAAATCAAAAATCAAAAAATCAAAAATCAAAAATCAAAAAATCAAAAAATCAAAAAATCAAAAATCAAAAAATCAAAAAATCAAAAATCAAAAAATCAAAAAATCAAAAAATCAAAAAATCAAAAAATCAAAAATCAAAAAATCAAAAAATCAAAAAATCAAAAAATCAAAAAATCAAAAAATCAAAATCAAAATCAAAAAATCAAAAATCAAAAAATCTAAAAATCTAAAATCTAAAAATCTAAAAATCTAAAATCTAAAAATCTAAAAATCTAAAATCTAAAAATCGAAAAATCGAAAAATCGAAAAATCGAAAAATCGAAAAATCGAAAAATCGAAAAATCGAAAATCGAAAAATCGAAAAATCGAAAAATCTAAAAATTAAAAATTACCAGACCAGACACCAGACACCAGATACCAGACATCAGATAGCAGACACCAGATACCAGATACCAGACACCAGATACCAGATACCAGACATCAGATACCAGATACCAGATACCAGACACCAGATACCAGATACCAGATACCAGATGCCAGACACCAGATACCAGACACCAGATACCAGATACCAGACAACAGATACCAGATACCAGATAAAGCGATAACAGATACCAAATACCAGACACCAGACACCAGATACCAGATACGAGATAACAGATCAAAGATGCCAAAGGATAAAAAACGATTAGAGATAGGGATAAAGTATATATCGCTAGCATTGCATTAGCATACCAGCAACTGCGCTACGGGTGGTTTTAAATAAAGACATCAACGGACAATATTTAGCATAGCGTTGGCATGCTAAAAACTGCGCTAGTCGACTATATTAAGCGGTGATCGATTGTTTTAAGGAAGAGGTCACGTGACGTTAGAAATTTTGGGCGGGCGACGTCGACGCGGTTTTTTCGGTTTTTTCCCGGTTCGCGAAACGTTCGGAAGGAAGGAGGTACCGTTTCGGAAACTAGAAACTCGGCGCTTTACGGGCGGGCGAGAGCCGTCGCGGCGAGAGGAACGGATCGGATCGAAAACGGCCGGTAAAGTCGAAAAATCTACCGTTTTCCGGACGGTACGCGGCGTTATTTCACACTCGTTTCGCCGTTTATCGAAATATCGACTCGAGATCGGTCTCGTTCGATAGCTAAACGAGAAATACGTACCAATAAGCTAAATCTGTTCGGTTCCGCGTCTCGGTTTTTTTTCTAGAAATGTTCGAAAAAAAAGCGACAAAAATGACGAATCGCCTTGAAAACTACGATATCTCCCTTATGCCGAAGAGAAAAGGAATTTCGCGTGCCGCGTTTCGTACATCTCGGCGAGCGCTACAAATTACGCGGAGAGACGTTTTTTCGTTTACGGTACCCGTTTCGAGTAAACGAATCTCGAACGTCGTCAAGAATGACTTTTTTGCGTATAAAGCGCGCTGCTTCGCCGTATATCAGCTATCTCCTCCGAAGATAAAGGAGCTACGAACCTGACGATTTTTGCGTGAGAAAGTCCATGCTTCGGACACTCTTTTAATACTATTTTCATCATTATTATTCGTTTACGTTGAAAAGTTTCGATTTTTTAAAAATTCCTCGACAACACGCTACTTTTCGACGCGTGAAAAAGTCACCTTGTCATCCGGCTCTGTCCTCGCTTATTACTACCGTACGTGAGCGAGTAAAAATTATACAGCTATCGAAAAATAACGATAATGAGCTGACGAAACGATTCTGACCGTCAGAATTACCGTCAAATTTCGAGAAAGTAAACTTTGAGCGCCTCAAAAGTACCGATGACAACCGTTTTTCGGCGTACTTGTCTTCGTCGATACGCACCTGCGTTACGGAGCGACGTAGCTACGTTTTTTTTTCGCAAAACGAAAGACCAAAGTCTCCTGATTAAACCGACATACTACACGTTACCCGATCGCATTTTTTAAACTCGGCAGATTACAAAATTCAAAGATATGCAGATATTTTTAGTTTGACGTTTCAATTTTGAATTTCCCCTCCAGATCCCCGGATTCCTGTTAGGCGGGGTATTGTAGACACGATCGTATTACGAAAGCGAGCGCGTGCAAGCGGAACGTCAAAAACGTGCCATTTTCGGCTTTATGTTGGTCGCTTCATCGAATATAGGATCACGCCGAATACCATTGTCCTTTTTTACGCGTGAAAATAAACATTTCCGAAAGGATTCAAAATTTCTATATTCTATAGTACAAACGGTACCGGACTATACCCTTATTCGTTATAACAATCGAGTAGGTTTCGGTGTTTACCGACAGATTGCGATGATTACCGATAGATTCCGATGTTTACTGACAGATTGTGCAATTATTCTTTCACGTTTAGCAGTTCATCAGCTTAAATACGATAAATATGATTGAAAGACGTTATTAATGCCAAAGATCAATTCCTGAAGAGAGCAGAAATCCACAACATAGCAAGACTTTGTACTTATAACAGTGTGTGTATTGTGTAGTGATACCCGGTGCCGAGTGTTTACACTTTTCGGTTCAGACGAAGTGCCTCAGTGTATATCTATCGTGATAACGTATTTCATCTTTTAAGAAGATCGTGAGGTATCCTTATTAATCGTCAGCAGATTTAAATAAGGTAAAAATAATTTTTATTCCTGTCAAATCATAAAACATTTACACTGAAGATAGAAGGTGCTATCCTTAGACGAACACGGTTGAGATATGTCAAGTGTCAAGCGCCATTTTTTGTAAGTGCGGTAGCTAGACATGCGACGTTGCCGGATCCTCACATAAATCGGAGTTTGTCATACAATTTTATAGAGGGCATTAATGCTATAGCGAAGATTTTATAATGCCATTGTGTGTTATTTATGGTGACACATGCGACGTTGCCGGATCCTCACATAAATCTGAGTTTGTCATACAATTTTATAGAGGGCATTAATGCTATATCGACGATTTTATAATGCCATTGTGTGTTATTTATGGTGACACATGCGACGTTGAAAAATGAATAATGAAAAATGAATGAAAAATGCAAAATGAAAAATGAAAAATGAAATATGAAGAATGAAAAATGAAAAATAAAATATGAAAACGAAAAACAAAAAACGAAAAACGGAAAACGGAAATCGTCAGCAGATTTAAATAAGGTGAAAATAAAAAATCAAAAAATCAAAAAATCAAAAAATCAAAAAATCAAAAAATCAAAAAATCAAAAAATCAAAAAATCAAAAAATCAAAAAGTCAAAAAGTCAAAAAAATCAAAAAATCAAAAAATCAAAAATCAAAAAATCAAAAAATCAAAAAATCAAAAAATCAAAAAATCAAAAATCAAAAAATCAAAAAATCAAAAATCAAAAAAATCAAAAATCAAAAAATCAAAAAATCAAAAAATCAAAAAATCAAAAAATCTAAAAAATCTAAAAATCTAAAAATCTAAAAATCTAAAAATCTAAAAATCTAAAAATCTAAAATCTAAAAATCTAAAAATCTAAAAATCTAAAAATCTAAAAATCGAAAAATTCGAAAAATCGAAAAATCGAAAAATCGAAAAATCGAAAATCGAAAAATCGAAAAATCGAAAATCGAAAAAATCGAAAAATCGAAAAATCGAAAATCGAAAATCGAAAAATCGAAAAATCTAAAAATTAAAAATTACCAGACCAGACACCAGACACCAGATACCAGACACCAGATAGCAGACACCAGATACCAGATACCAGACACCAGATACCAGATACCAGACATCAGATACCAGATACCAGATACCAGACACCAGATACCAGATACCAGATGCCAGACACCAGATACCAGACACCAGATACCAGATACCAGGCACTAGTAACCAGATACCAGACACCAGATACCAGACAACAGATACCAGATACCAGATAAAGCGATAACAGATACCAAATACCAGACACCAGACACCAGATACCAGATACGAGATAACAGATCAAAGATGCCAAAGGATAAAAAACGATTAGAGATAGGGATAAGTATATATCGCTAGCATTGCATTAGCATACCAGCAACTGCGCTACGGGTGGTTTTAAATAAAGACATCAACGGACAATATTTAGCATAGCGTTGGCATGCTAAAAACTGCGCTAGTCGACTATATTAAGCGGTGATCGATTGTTTTAAGGAAGAGGTCACGTGACGTTAGAAATTTTGGGCGGGCGACGTCGACGCGGTTTTTTCGGTTTTTTCCCGGTTCGCGAAACGTTCGGAAGGAAGGAGGTACCGTTTCGGAAACTAGAAACTCGGCGCTTTACGGGCGGGCGAGAGCCGTCGCGGCGAGAGGAACGGATCGGATCGAAAACGGCCGGTAAAGTCGAAAAATCTACCGTTTTCCGGACGGTACGCGGCGTTATTTCACACTCGTTTCGCCGTTTATCGAAATATCGACTCGAGATCGGTCTCGTTCGATAGCTAAACGAGAAATACGTACCAATAAGCTAAATCTGTTCGGTTCCGCGTCTCGGTTTTTTTTCTAGAAATGTTCGAAAAAAAAGCGACAAAAATGACGAATCGCCTTGAAAACTACGATATCTCCCTTATGCCGAAGAGAAAAGGAATTTCGCGTGCCGCGTTTCGTACATCTCGGCGAGCGCTACAAATTACGCGGAGAGACGTTTTTTCGTTACGGTACCCGTTTCGAGTAAACGAAACTCGAACGTCGTCAAGAATGACTTTTTTGCGTATAAAGCGCGCTGCTTCGCCGTATATCAGCTATCTCCTCCGAAGATAAAGGAGCTACGAACCTGACGATTTTTGCGTGAGAAAGTCCATGCTTCGGACACTCTTTTAATACTATTTTCATCAGTATTATTCGTTTACGTTGAAAAGTTTCGATTTTTTAAAAATTCCTCGACAACACGCTACTTTTCGACGCGTGAAAAAGTCACCTTGTCATCCGGCTCTGTCCTCGCTTATTACTACCGTACGTGAGCGAGTAAAAATTATACAGCTATCGAAAAATAACGATAATGAGCTGACGAAACGATTCTGACCGTCAGAATTACCGTCAAATTTCGAGAAAGTAACTTTGAGCGCCTCAAAAGTACCGATGACAACCGTTTTTTCGGCGTACTTTGTCTTCGTCGATACGCACCTGCGTTACGGAGCGACGTAGCTACGTTTTTTTTTCGCAAAACGAAAGACCAAAGTCTCCTGATTAAACCGACATACTACACGTTACCCGATCGCATTTTTTAAACTCGGCAGATTACAAAATTCAAAGATATGCAGATATTTTTAGTTTGACGTTTCAATTTGAATTTCCCCTCCAGATCCCCGGATTCCTGTTAGGCGGGGTATTGTAGACACGATCGTATTACGAAAGCGAGCGCGTGCAAGCGGAACGTCAAAAACGTGCCATTTTCGGCTTTATGTTGGTCGCTTCATCGAATATAGGATCACGCCGAATACCATTGTCCTTTTTTACGCGTGAAAATAAACATTTCCGAAAGGATTCAAAATTTCTATATTCTATAGTACAAACGGTACCGGACTATACCCTTATTCGTTATAACAATCGAGTAGGTTTCGGTGTTTACCGACAGATTGCGATGATTACCGATAGATTCCGATGTTTACTGACAGATTGTGCAATTATTCTTTCACGTTAGCAGTTCATCAGCTTAAATACGATAAATATGATTGAAAGACGTTATTAATGCCAAAGATCAATTCCTGAAGAGAGCAGAAATCCACAACATAGCAAGACTTTGTACTTATAACAGTGTGTGTATTGTGTAGTGATACCCGGTGCCGAGTGTTTACACTTTTTCGGTTCAGACGAAGTGCCTCAGTGTATATCTATCGTGATAACGTATTTCATCTTTTAAGAAGATCGTGAGGTATCCTTATTAATCGTCAGCAGATTTAAATAAGGTAAAAATAATTTTTATTCCTGTCAAATCATAAAACATTTACACTGAAGATAGAAGGTGCTATCCTTAGACGAACACGGTTGAGATATGTCAAGTGTCAAGCGCCATTTTTTGTAAGTGCGGTAGCTAGACATGCGACGTTGCCGGATCCTCACATAAATCGGAGTTTGTCATACAATTTTATAGAGGGCATTAATGCTATATCGACGATTTTATAATGCCATTGTGTGTTATTTATGGTGACACATGCGACGTTGCCGGATCCTCACATAAATCTGAGTTTGTCATACAATTTTATAGAGGGCATTAATGCTATATCGACGATTTTATAATGCCATTGTGTGTTATTTATGGTGACACATGCGACGTTGAAAAATGAATAATGAAAATGAATGAAAAATGCAAAATGAAAAATGAAAAATGAAATATGAAGAATGAAAAATGGAAAAATAAAATATGAAAAACGAAAAACAAAAAACGAAAAACGGAAAACGGAAATCGTCAGCAGATTTAAATAAGGTGAAAATAAAAAATCAAAAAATCAAAAATCAAAAAATCAAAAAATCAAAATCAAAAAAGCAAAAAATCAAAAAATCAAAAAATCAAAAAGTCAAAAAATCAAAAAATCAAAAAATCAAAAAAATCAAAAAATCAAAATCAAAATCAAAAAATCAAAAAATCAAAAATCAAAAAATCAAAAAATCAAAAATCAAAAAATCAAAAAATCAAAAAATCAAAAATCAAAAAATCAAAAAATCAAAAAATCAAAAAATCTAAAAATCTAAAAATCTAAAAATCTAAAAATCGAAAAATCGAAAAATCGAAAAAATTAAAAATTACCAGACCAGACACCAGATACCAGACACCAGATAGCAGACACCAGATACCAGATACCAGATACCAGACATCAGATACCAGATACCAGACACCAGATACCAGATACCAGATACCAGATGCCAGACACCAGATACCAGACACCAGATACCAGATACCAGGCACTAGATACCAGATACCAGACACCTGATACCAGACAACAGATACCAGACAACAGATACCAGATACCAGATAAAGCGATAACAGATACCAAATACCAGACACCAGACACCAGATACCAGATACGAGATAACAGATCAAAGATGCCAAAGGATAAAAACGATTAGAGTTAGGGATAAAGTATATATCGCTAGCATTGCATTAGCATACCAGCAACTGCGCTACGGGTGGTTTTAAATAAAGACATCAACGGACAATATTTAGCATAGCGTTGGCATGCTAAAAACTGCGCTAGTCGACTATATTAAGCGGTGATCGATTGTTTTAAGGAAGAGGTCACGTGACGTTAGAAATTTTGGGCGGGCGACGTCGACGCGGTTTTTTCGGTTTTTTCCCGGTTCGCGAAACGTTCGGAAGGAAGGAGGTACCGTTTCGGAAACTAGAAACTCGGCGCTTTACGGGCGGGCGAGAGCCGTCGCGGCGAGAGGAACGGATCGGATCGAAAACGGCCGGTAAAGTCGAAAAATCTACCGTTTTCCGGACGGTACGCGGCGTTATTTCACACTCGTTTCGCCGTTTATCGAAATATCGACTCGAGATCGGTCTCGTTCGATAGCTAAACGAGAAATACGTACCAATAAGCTAAATCTGTTCGGTTCCGCGTCTCGGTTTTTTTTCTAGAAATGTTCGAAAAAAAAGCGACAAAAATGACGAATCGCCTTGAAAACTACGATATCTCCCTTATGCCGAAGAGAAAAGGAATTTCGCGTGCCGCGTTTCGTACATCTCGGCGAGCGCTACAAATTACGCGGAGAGACGTTTTTTCGTTTACGGTACCCGTTTCGAGTAAACGAATCTCGAACGTCGTCAAGAATGACTTTTTTGCGTATAAAGCGCGCTGCTTCGCCGTATATCAGCTATCTCCTCCGAAGATAAAGGAGCTACGAACCTGACGATTTTTGCGTGAGAAAGTCCATGCTTCGGACACTCTTTTAATACTATTTTCATCATTATTATTCGTTTACGTTGAAAAGTTTCGATTTTTTAAAAATTCCTCGACAACACGCTACTTTTCGACGCGTGAAAAAGTCACCTTGTCATCCGGCTCTGTCCTCGCTTATTACTACCGTACGTGAGCGAGTAAAAATTATACAGCTATCGAAAAATAACGATAATGAGCTGACGAAACGATTCTGACCGTCAGAATTACCGTCAAATTTCGAGAAAGTAAACTTTGAGCGCCTCAAAAGTACCGATGACAACCGTTTTCGGCGTACTTTGTCTTCGTCGATACGCACCTGCGTTACGGAGCGACGTAGCTACGTTTTTTTTTCGCAAAACGAAAGACCAAAGTCTCCTGATTAAACCGACATACTACACGTTACCCGATCGCATTTTTTAAACTCGGCAGATTACAAAATTCAAAGATATGCAGATATTTTTAGTTTGACGTTTCAATTTTGAATTTCCCCTCCAGATCCCCGGATTCCTGTTAGGCGGGGTATTGTAGACACGATCGTATTACGAAAGCGAGCGCGTGCAAGCGGAACGTCAAAAACGTGCCATTTTCGGCTTTATGTTGGTCGCTTCATCGAATATAGGATCACGCCGAATACCATTGTCCTTTTTTACGCGTGAAAATAAACATTTCCGAAAGGATTCAAAATTTCTATATTCTATAGTACAAACGGTACCGGACTATACCCTTATTCGTTATAACAATCGAGTAGGTTTCGGTGTTTACCGACAGATTGCGATGATTACCGATAGATTCCGATGTTTACTGACAGATTGTGCAATTATTCTTTCACGTTTAGCAGTTCATCAGCTTAAATACGATAAATATGATTGAAAGACGTTATTAATGCCAAAGATCAATTCCTGAAGAGAGCAGAAATCCACAACATAGCAAGACTTTGTACTTATAACAGTGTGTGTATTGTGTAGTGATACCCGGTGCCGAGTGTTTACACTTTTTCGGTTCAGACGAAGTGCCTCAGTGTATATCTATCGTGATAACGTATTTCATCTTTTAAGAAGATCGTGAGGTATCCTTATTAATCGTCAGCAGATTTAAATAAGGTAAAAATAATTTTTATTCCTGTCAAATCATAAAACATTTACACTGAAGATAGAAGGTGCTATCCTTAGACGAACACGGTTGAGATATGTCAAGTGTCAAGCGCCATTTTTTGTAAGTGCGGTAGCTAGACATGCGACGTTGCCGGATCCTCACATAAATCGGAGTTTGTCATACAATTTTATAGAGGGCATTAATGCTATAGCGAAGATTTTATAATGCCATTGTGTGTTATTTATGGTGACACATGCGACGTTGCCGGATCCTCACATAAATCTGAGTTTGTCATACAATTTTATAGAGGGCATTAATGCTATATCGACGATTTTATAATGCCATTGTGTGTTATTTATGGTGACACATGCGACGTTGAAAAATGAATAATGAAAAATGAATGAAAAATGCAAAATGAAAAATGAAAAATGAAATATGAAGAATGAAAAATGAAAAATAAAATATGAAAAACGAAAACAAAAAACGAAAAACGGAAAACGGAAATCGTCAGCAGATTTAAATAAGGTGAAAATAAAAATCAAAAAATCAAAAAATCAAAAAATCAAAAATCAAAAAAATCAAAAAATCAAAAAATCAAAAATCAAAAAGTCAAAAAAGTCAAAAAATCAAAAAATCAAAAAATCAAAAAATCAAAAAATCAAAAAATCAAAAAATCAAAAAATCAAAAATCAAAAATCAAAAAATCAAAAAATCAAAAAATCAAAAAATCAAAAATCAAAAAATCAAAAAATCAAAAAATCAAAAAATCAAAAATCTAAACATCTAAAAATCTAAAAATCTAAAAATCTAAAAATCTAAAAATCGAAAAATCGAAAATCGAAAAATCGAAAAATCGAAAAATCGAAAAATCGAAAAATCTAAAAATTAAAAATTACCAGACCAGACACCAGATACCAAACACCAGATAGCAGACACCAGATACCAGATACCAGACACCAGATACCAGATACCAGACATCAGATACCAGATACCAGATACCAGACACCAGATACCAGATACCAGATGCCAGACACCAGATACCAGACACCAGATACCAGATACCAGGCACTAGATACCAGATACCAGACACCAGATACCAGACAACAGATACCAGATACCAGATAAAGCGATAACAGATACCAAATACCAGACACCAGACACCAGATACCAGATACGAGATAACAGATCAAAGATGCCAAAGGATAAAAAACGATTAGAGATAGGGATAAAGTATATATCGCTAGCATTGCATTAGCATACCAGCAACTGCGCTACGGGTGGTTTTAAATAAAGACATCAACGGACAATATTTAGCATAGCGTTGGCATGCTAAAAACTGCGCTAGTCGACTATATTAAGCGGTGATCGATTGTTTTTTCTAGGAAGGTCACGTGACGTTAGAGTCAGGCCGTGCGACGTCGACGCGGTTTTCGCGGTTTTTTAGGAGGTTCGCGAAACGTTCGGAGGGAAAGAGGTACCGTTTCGGAAAGTAGAAACTCGGCGCTTTACGGGCGGGCGAGAGCCGTCGCGGCGAGAGGAACGGATCGGATCGAAAACGGCCGGTAAAGTCGAAAAATCGACCGTTTTTCGGACGGTACGCGGCGTTATTTCACACTGGTTTCGCCGTTTATCGAAATATCGACTCGAGATCGGTCTCGTTCGATAGCTAAACGAGAAATACGTACCAATAAGCTAAATCTGTTCGGTTCCGCGTCTCGGTTTTTTTTCTAGAAATGTTCGAAAAAAAAGCGACAAAAATGACGAATCGCCTTGAAAACTACGATATCTCCCTTATGCCGAAGAGAAAAGGAATTTCGCGTGCCGCGTTTCGTACATCTCGGCGAGCGCTACAAATTACGCGGAGAGACGTTTTTTTCGTTTACGGTACCCGTTTCGAGTAAACGAATCTCGAACGTCGTCAAGAATGACTTTTTTGCGTATAAAGCGCGCTGCTTCACCGTATATCAGCTATCTCCTCCGAAGATAAAGGAGCTACGAACCTGACGATTTTTGCGTGCGAAAGTCCATGCTTCGGACACTCTTTTAATACTATTTTCATCATTATTATTCGTTTACGTTGAAAAGTTTCGATTTTTAAAAATTCCTCGACAATACGCTACTTTTCGACGCGTGAAAAAGTCACCTTGTCATCCGGCTCTGTCCTCGCTTATTACTACCGTACATGAGCGAGTAAAAATTATACAGCTATCGAAAAATAACGATAATGAGCTGACGAAACGATTCTGACCGTCAGAATTACCGTCAAATTTCGAAAAAGTAAACTTTGAGCGCCTCAAAAGTACCGATGACAACCGTTTTTCGGCGTACTTTGTCTTCGTCGATACGGACCTGCGTTACGGAGCGACGTAGCTACGATTTTTTTTCGCAAAACGAAAGACCAAAGTCTCCTGATTAAACCGACATACGACACGTTACCCGATCGCATTTTTTAAACTCGGCAGATTAGAAAATTCAAAGATATGCACACATTTTTAGTTTGAAGTTTCAATTTTGAATTTCCCCTCCAGATCCCCGGATTCCTGTTAGGCGGGGTATTGTAGATGCGATCGTATTACGAAAGCGAGCGAGTGCGAGCGGAACGTCAAAAACGTGCCATTTTCGGCTTTATGTCGGTCGCTTCATCGAATATAGGATCACGCCGAATACCATTGTCCTTTTTTACGCGTGAAAATCAACATTTTCGAAAAGATTCAAAATTTCTATATTCCATTGTCTAAACGGACCGGACTAGAGCCATTAAAATCGGATGAATCTAGTAGTTTTTTATGTTTACAGATTGCGATGTCTACCGCCAAAGGCTGCAATTATTCTTTGACGTTCATCAATTTATTGAAATCATCATCGGTTTATAAATACTATAAAAATATGATTGTAAGCCCCTATTCATGTTATAATTTTACAATATGGCATAAAGCTCCGCTTTTCTAACCGATTGATATAAAGCGTATGTCTGATTGCATCACCTCCGATTTCTAACCTACAATGTATGAATGTAAACATTATCGAAATCTTAATAATGAGGCTCCCGTTAATAAGGATTAATTAGAAGCTTAGAACAAGCAATTGCAACTACAAATAGTGAAAGTGTTGTGAAGTGTTACAGTGTATTTGTTTCTATTGCAAAAGTAAGTACTCAATCAGTTCTATGAAGTTCAGTAAGAGTTCAGTCTTGACCCTCGGTTCAATTTATGTAAATATGTAGACCTATTAGCTGGCTAACAGTGGCACATATTATCAAGCAGGTGAAGGAATATGCAAAGCGCTGAAAAATAGCATTGATAATCATATCTACTACCAAAGTTTTCAAAATTACTAAGACTTTCACAGCCACTGCAGTTGTTTATTTTGATCTCAATGCAGAATGTATGTACTTCGATTTAGAATGTAGCTGCTTTAAGGACTTGTCACTTCCAAGACTTGTCAAAACAACAGACACCATTACTTGTCAAAAAACTATAGCACTTGATGATTTCAAATTTCTATTCTGTTTTTAAAGATGTTATTATTATATGTCTAATTTCAAGGATACTCACATCTGTCCTGTTTCTAAGACTGATCTTAATCATAGATTACAAAAAACTTCATTATTGAATCAGAGGAAACAGATTACAAAATTTGATTTTCAAGCGATACTATTACTTACTGTCCAACAACTATAGTACTTAATAATTTCAAGCTTCTGGTCTAATTTTTTGAGATGTTATTATTATATGTCATGTTTCTAATTGATTGATCATAATCATACAACATTAAAAAAAATAGAGGAAACTTTATTTTAAAGCGATAGCACATTTTTCTCCAGATCATAAAGCGAGCATTGTTCATCTGCTTCTGTTGAATTTTTCCCAAACGAAGAACTTTACCACCAACAAACTCATAAATATTGTAAAAACCTTGTAGTAGTAGTATCTCACCTGAGTAGTATGTATAAATGGAAAATAAGTAAACAAACTTGTCATCTATCCCTTCGATTGGCAAATATTATCAAGCAGATGAAGGAATATGCAAAGTGCTGAAAAATAGCATTGATAATCATGTCTACTACCAAAGTTTTCAAAATTACTAAGACTTTCACAGCCACTGCAGTTGTTTATTTTGATCTCAATGCAGAATGTATGTACTTCGATTTAGAATGTAGCTGCTTTAAGGACTTGTCACTTCCAAGACTTGTCAAAACAACAGACACCATTACTTGTCAAAAAACTATAGCACTTGATGATTTCAAATTTCTATTCTGTTTTTAAAGATGTTATTATTATATGTCTAATTTCAAGGATACTCACATCTGTCCTGTTCCTAAGACTGATCTTAATCATAGATTACAGAAAAATTCATTATTGAATCAGAGGAAACAGATTACAAAATTTGATTTTCAAGCGATACTATTACTTACTGTCCAACAACTATAGTACTTAATAATTTCAAGCTTCTGGTCTAATTTTTAGAGATGTTATTATTATATGTCATGTTTCTAATTGATTGATCATAATCATACAACATTAAAAAAAATAGAGGAAATTTTATTGTAAGGCGATAGCACATTTTTCTCCAGATCATAAAGCGAGCATTGTTCATCTGCTTCTGTTGAATTTTTCCCAAACGAAGAACTTTACCACCAACAAACTCATAAATATTGTAAAAACCTTGTAGTAGTAGTATCTCACCTGAGTAGTATGTATAAATGGAAAATAAGTAAACAAACTTGTCATCTATCCCTTCGATTGGCAAATATTATCAAGCAGATGAAGGAATATGCAAAGCGCTGAAAAATAGCATTGATAATCATATCTACTACCAAAGTTTTCAAAATTACTAAGACTTTCACAGCCACTGCAGTTGTTTATTTTGATCTAAATCGATTTAGAATGTAGCTGCTTTAAGAACTTGTGACTTCCAAGACTTGTCAAAACAACAGACACCATTACTTGTCAAAATTTGTAAGATAAGTACTCTTGCACAGTATAATCGTAACTTGGTATAGACATATTTGTGATATCGCTTAGATTAAGCCTGCCAGGGGAGTGAAAGTTACCTATACGAGTACTGAACTCTACATTAAAATAATTTATGATGCCATGTGTTGTATCTAAACTATTTTTATTTCTGCAGATCACATAATTATTACATACATCCCTTAAAAGGGCCCAATTTGAAGTAACATATTATAGAGTTCAATTTTCACATTGTTGTTATTTTTACGGGTTCTTCTTTCTGGCGATGGAAAGTTCAATTGCTTCTCCCTATTATACCTAAACAATGTAGGTCTATTTTCTTTTTTCCCATCCACAAAGTGACAACTACATAAGTATGCACCAGGACCTGGTTCAACAACTGTTCTCCTGCAATAAATAGTAAAAATAAGACAAAAGTTCAATTTGAAAATATCCTATCAAAGAACGGTACCTCATGTGAATAGCAATATCTAAATACAGCATTTTTTATAAGCAAGATACACACACATTAGCGGATCGCTCAGTTACATACCTGCTTGTAAACTAACGGCCTTATTTTCAACAAAAATTGTTTTAAAACTCCACTTTAACCACTTGATACGGAAGAATTTTTCTCAAGGTGTTTATGTTTACTTTTTTTTTAGTTTTACGGATTTCCTTACTATGATATTTAGGAATTAACTTTCAGAATCTTAATTTTTCCTTTCATTATGTTGTAGATGCACACATCTCACAATAGGAGTTATTGAATTTTAATTTTAAACAAAATACATTTCATTTTCCAGGTTAGAAAAAATTACCTATGACAATGACATTGACATTACAAAACAGAAAACATATACACTGAAGAAAGCATAGTCCACTGCTATCCATAGTCGAACACGGTTGACATATGTCAGTGTCAAGCGCCATTTTTTTGCAAGTCGTGTTATAGCTAGATTTATGCGACGATCCTCATATAAATCTAAGTCTGCTATACAATTTGCTACATGGAAGATTTTATAACGCCATGTATGGTATTAACAACAACACATGCGACGTTGCCGGCATCTCACATAAATCTGAGTCTGTTATACAATTGTATACAGGATATTTTCAATGCTATATGGAAAATAACAGATAACAGGTAAAAGGTGGTAACAGGTGGTAACATATAACAGATAACAGATAACTTATAACAGATAAAAGATGACAGATAACAGATAAAAAGTAACAGATAAAAGAAAACAGATAACAGATAACAAATAACTGATAACTGAAAACTAAAAAATGAAAACTGAAATCTGAAGAATGAAAAATGAAAAATGAAAAATTGAAAATTGAAAATTAAAAATCAAAAATCAAAAATCAAAAAATCAAATCGAAAAATCGAAAAATCGAAAAATCGAAAAATCGAAAAATCGAAAAATCGAAAAATCGAAAAATCGAAAAATCGAAAAATCGAAAAATCGAAAAATCGAAAAATCGAAAAATCGAAAAATCGAAAAATAGAAAAATCGAAAAATCGAAAAATCGAAAAATCGAAAAATCGAAAAATCGAAAAATCGAAAAACCGAAAAATCGAAAAATCGAAAAATCGAAAAATCGAAAAATCGAAAAATCGAAAATTAAAAATTAAAAATTAAAAATTAAAAATTAAAAATTAAAAATTAAAAATTAAAAATGAAAAATTAAAGATTAAAATAGAAAAATGAAAAATGAAAACTGATAACTTATAAAAGATAACAGATACCAGATAGCAGATACCAGAAACCAGATACTAGACACCAGATACCAGACACCAGATACCAGATACCAGACACCAGATACCAGATACCAGATACCAGACACCAGACACCAGATACCAGACATCAGATACCAGACATCAGATACCAGACACCAGACACCAGATACCAGACACCAGACACCAGAAACCAGATACCAGATACGAGATACCAGATACCAGACACCAGACACCAGATACCAGATACCAGACACCAGATACCAGACACCAGAAACCAGATACCAGATACGAGATACCAGATAATAGATACCAGATACCAGCCACCAGATACCAGACACCAGATACCAGACACCAGAAACCAGATACCAGATAAAGAGATAACAGATACCAAATACCAGATACCAGACACCAGACACCAGATACCAGACACCAGATACCAGACACCAGATATCAGATACCAGACACCAGATACCAGACATCAGATACCAGACACCAGATACCAAACATCAGATACCTGATACCAGATACCAGATACCAGATACGAGATACCAGATACCAGATACCAGACACCAGATACCAGATACCAGATTCCAGATACCAGATACCAGACATCAGATACCAGATACCAGATATATGATTCCAGATACCACATACCAGACACCAGATACCAAATACGAGATGCCAGATACCAGATACCAGACACCAGACACCAGATACCAGACATCAGATACCAGACACCAGAAACCAGATACGAGATACCAGATACCAGATACCAGATACCAGACACCAGACACCAGATACCAGATACCAAACACCAGATACGAGATACCAGATACCAGCCACCAGATACCAGACACCAGATACCAGACACCAGAAACCAGATACCAGATAAAGAGATAACAGATAGCAAATACCAGATACCAGACACCAGATACCAGACACCAGATACCAGATACCAGATACCAGATACCAGACACCAGACACCAGATACCAGACATCAGATACCAGATACCAGATACCAGATACCAAACATCAGATACCTGATACCAGATACCAGACATCAGATACCAGACACCAGAAACCAGATACCAGATACGAGATACCAGATACCAGATACCAGATACCAAACATCAGATACCTGATACCAGATACCAGACATCAGATACCAGACACCAGAAACCAGATACCAGATACGAGATACCAGATACCAGATACCAGACACCAGATACCAGATACCAGACACCAGATACCAGATACCAGACATCAGATACCAGACACCAGAAACCAGATACCAGATACGAGATACCGGATACCAGATACCAGATACCAGATACCTGATACCAGATACCAGATCAAAGATGCCAGAGGATAAAAAATGATTAGAGATAGTTATCGCTAGCATTGCATTAGCATACCAGCAACTGCGCTACGTGAGGTTTTAAATAAAGACATCAACGTACAATATTTGGCATAGCGTTAGCATGCCAGAAACTGCGCTAGTCGATAATATTAAGCGTTGATCTTTTGTTCGATTTGGTAGTAATCGGTATAATTGGTAGTGGTTCGGAAATTGTCGTATGACGTCGACGCGGTTTTTCCGTTTTTTTTCCCGGTTCGCGAAACGTTCGGAAGGAAAGCGATACCGTTTCGGAAACTAGAAACTCGGCGCTTTACCGGGAAGCGGGAGCCGTCGCGGTGAGAGGAACGGATCGGATCGAAAACGGCCGGTAAAGTCGAAAAAACCGGTAGATTTTCGTTCTGTCCGACGTTCAACATAGGTTTCCGCCGAAGATAAAGGAGCTGCGAACCTGGCGATTTTTGCGCGAGAAAGCCCCGGCTTCGGGCTCAAAGATAGCGGCTTTCTTTTTTTTTCTTTATGCCGTTTCGTTCGAAAATTTCGATTTTTTTGATTTCCTCGACTACGCGCTACTTTCCGATTTTTCCGGTTTTTTTCCGGGTTCGCGGAACGTTCGGAAGGAAAACGATATCGTTTCGGAAACTAGAAACTCGGCGCTTTACGGTGGAGCGAGAGTTGTCGCGGTAGGAGGAACGAACGCGATCGAAAATGGCCGGTAAAGTTGAAAAATCGGTAGATTTTCGTGCCGTTCGACGCGCTTTTCCTATCTCCTCCGAAGATAAAGGAGCTACGAACCTGACGATTTTTGCGTGAGAAAGCCCGGACATCGGACTCAAAGATAGCGTCTTTTTTTTTCCTTTATCCCTTGTCGGTCGAAAGTTTCGATTTTTTAAAAATTGCCCGACAACACGCTACTTTTCGACGCGCGAAAAAGTCACTTTGTCATCCGGCTCTGTCCTCGCCTATTACTACCGTACGTGGGCGAGTAAAAATTATACAGCTATCGAAATATAACGATAATGAGCTGAGGAAACGATTCTGACCGTTAGAATTACCGTCAAATTTCGAAAAAGTAAACTTTGAGCGCCTCAAAAGTACCGATGACAGCCGTTTTTTCGGCGTACTTTGTCTTCGTCGATACGGACCTGCATTACGGAGCGACGTAGCTACGATTTTTTTTCGCAAAACGAAAGACCAAAGTCTCCTGATTAAACCGACATATGACACGTTACCCGATCGCATTTTTTAAACTCGGCAGATTAGAAAATTCAAAGATATGCAGATATTTTTAGTTTGAAGTTTCAATTTTGAATTTCCCCTCCAGATCCCCAGATTCCTGTTAGGCGGGGTAATGTAGGTATAATCGTATTACGAAAGCGAGCGAGTGCGAGCAGAACGTCCGAAACGTGCCATTTTCGGCTTTATGTTGGTCGCTTCATCGAATATTGGATCACGCCAAATAGAATTGTCCTTTTTTACGCGTGAAAATCAACATTTTCGAAAAGATTCAAAATTTCTATATTTCATAGTCTAAACGGACCGGACTATAGCCATTATTATAATGATAATCAAGTATGCCTTGGCAACGATGTAATTTTACCGGCAGCTAAGCATTTAGGCTTTGACGTTTAGCGATTTGTTTACAAAAGTCATCATCACTTTCAATACGATAAATATGATTGTAAACCCTAATGAGTGGCATAATTTTAGATGAACGTTTATATGGATCCATCCTAAAAAGGCAACAAGTCCACAATATAGCAAAACTTTGTGCTTATAGCAGTGTGTCTTGCAAGTGTCTAGTGGTGCAGAGTGTTTTTCGGTTCAGACGACGTACCGCAGTGTATCTATAGATAATTTAGTTCATCTTTCAAGACGTTTGAGAGCGGTTTAAAAGGTAGCCTTATTAATCGTCAGCAAATTTAAATGAGGTAAACAATTTTCATTCCTGTCTTTTACCCCCAACTATGTAGTGGAATCGGGTGTGACGGTTAGCAATTTGTAGAAGTCATCATCAGCTTAAATACGACAAATATGATTGTAAGACCTAATTAGTGCCAAAGATCAATTCCTGAAGAGACCAGAAATCCACAACATTTGAGCAAGACTTTGTGCTTATACCATAATATAATAACAAATAACAACAGTCTAGTGATACCCGGTGCCTAGTGTTTACACTTTTTCGGTTCAGACGAAGTGCCTCAGTGTATATCTATCGTGATAATGTATTTCATCCTTGAAGAAGTTTGAGAGGTACCCTTATTAATCGTCAGCAGATTTAAAAAAGGTAAACATAATTTTCATTCCTGTCAAATCATAAAACATTTACACTGAAGAAAGAACGTGCTATCCTTAGGCGAACACGGTTCACATATGTCAAGTGTCAAGCGCCATTTTTTGTAAGTGCGGTAGCTAGACATGCGACGTTGCCGGATCCTCACATAAATCGGAGTTTGTCATACAATTTTATAGAGGGCATTAATGCTATATCGAACATTTTATAATGCCATTGTGTGTTATTTATGGTGACACATGCGACGTTGCCGGCTCCTCACATAAATCTGAGTTTGTCATACAATTTTATAGAGGGCATTAATGCTATATCGAAGATTTTATAAGGCCATTGTGTGCTATTGATGGTGACACATGCGACGTTGCCGGCTCCTCACATAAATCTGAGTTTGTCATAAAATTTTATAGAGGGCATTAATGCTATATCGAAGATTTTATAATGCCATTGTGTGTTATTTATGGTGACACATGCGACGTTGCCGGCTCCTCACATAAATCTGAGTTTGTCATACAATTTTATAGAGGGCATTAATGCTATATCGAAGATTTTATAATGCCATTGTGTGCTATTAATGGTGACACATGCGACATTAAAAAATGAAAAATGAATGAATAATGAAAAATGCAAAATGAAAAATGAAATATAAAAAATGAAATATGAAGAATGAAAAATGAAAAACGAAAAATGAAAAATGAAAAATGAAAAACGAAAAACCAAAAACGAAAAACGAAGAACGAAAAACGGACAACGGAAAACGGACAACGGACAACGGAAACGGAAAACGGAAAACGAAAAATGAAAACTTATAAAAGATGACAGGTACCAGATACCAGAAACCAGATACCAGATACCAGACACCAGTTACCAGACACCAGACACCGGATACCAGATACCAGACACCAGATACCAGACACCAGATACCAGATACCAGAAACCAGATACCAGATCCACATACCAGATACTAGATACCAGATACTAGACACCGGATACCAGATACCAGAAACCAGATACCAGATACCAGACACCAGACACCAGATACCAGATACTAGATACCAGACACCAGAGACCAGACACCAGATACCAGATAGCAGATACCAGAAACGAGATACCAGATACCAGACACCAGATACCAGATAAAAAGATAACAGATACCAAATACCAGATACCAGATACCACACACCAGATACCAGACACCACATACGAGATACCAGATAAGAGACACCAGACACCAGATACCAGATACCAGACACCAGATACCAGATACCAGATACCAGACACCAGACACCAGATATCAGATATCAGATACCAGATACTAGACACCAGATACCAGATACCAGATCCACATACCAGATACCAGATACCAGACACCAGACACCAGATACTAGATACCAGACACCAGACACCAGGCACCAGATACCAGATACCAGACACCAGATACCAGACACCAGATAGCAGATACCAGAAACGAGATACCAGATACCAAATAAAGAGATAACAGATACCAAATACCAAATACCAGATACCAGACACCAGATACCAGACACCACATACGAGATACCAGATACCAGACACCAGATACCAGATACCAGACACCAGACACCAGATACCAGATACCAGAAACCAGACACCGGATACCAGACACCAGATATCAGATACCAAATACCAAGTACCAGATACCAGATACCAGATACCTGATACCTGATACCAGACACCAGATACCAGACACCAGACACTAGATACGAGACACCAGATACCAGACACCAGATACTAGACACCAGATACCAGATACCAGATACCTGATACCAGACACCAGGTACCAGATACCAAACACCAGACATCAGACACCAGATACCAGACACCAGACAACAGACACCAGACACCAGATCCCAGACACCAGATACCAGATACCACACACCAGATACCAGATACCAGACACCAGATATCAGATACCAGACACCAGATACCAGATAAAGAGATAACAGATACCAAATACCAGATTCCAGATACCAGATACCACACACCAGACACCAGATACCAGATACCAGACACCAGATACCAGACACCAGATACCAGACACCAGATACCAGATACCAGACATCAGATACCAGATACCAGACATCGGATACCAGATACCAGATACCAGACACCAGATACCAAATACCAGATACCAGATACCTGATACCAGATACCTGATACCAGATACCAGATAAAGAGATAACAGATACCAAATACCAGATACCAGACACCAGATACCAGATACCAGACATCAGATACCAGACACCGGATACCAGATACCAGATACCAGATACCAAATACCAGATACCAGATACCTGATACCAGATACCAGATCAAAGATGCCAAAGGATAAAAAATGATTAGAGATAGGGATAAAGTTATCGCTAGCATTGCATTAGCATACCAGCAACTGCGCTACGTGAGGTTTTAAATAAAGACATCAACGTGCAATATTTTGCATAGCGTTAGCGTGCCAGCAACTGCGCTAGTCCCTATATTAAATAATGCATTGAAGGTTTCAAAAATAAGTATCTCGAAAACTATGAAGTTTAACACTCCTAACAAGTAAGACTGTTTTGTTGTGGACATACGACAAAATAACATTTTTCGGTCAGTTGTTGTATACAGGGTAGCACAAAAAAGTTATGATAAGTTATTTACCGAAATAGTGCTGTAAGTGGCGTCCCATAGAAGTTTGGCCATAAAAAATAACGAATTGTTTCTCACACTGGAAAACCTCCCTATACCGAGTTTTATGCCAGAATCTGAAATGCTTCTCAAGCAATAAGGAAAAATAGAAAATAAAATTGTAACTTTATATCTCAAACTATCAACTTTTGGAATTAGGTATGTTTAGGTCAATTCACATATTTTAGTCTGTAGTATCTCCAGTTTAGAGATTTCCCAACCTTACGCAAAAATTTGTATCAGGTCAGTAAACAGACAAATAAAATTAGATGACGCTTATTTTTCAACAAAGATCCATTGACTATTCAATTTACTTGACAACCATGCGAAAAAAACTGATATCTAACCACTTTTACGCTCAACACCCGTTTAGAGCTAATTTTTCTGGCTCATTACAATGATACCTCTAGCGACATCTACTGGACGGTGGAACAGCTACGCTACCTCTAAGCCTACTTTGCTCCCGTCTTTATTTATGTTGTAAGCACTTCCTTTTAATAAGATTTACTACAGTATACATAGCAGCTACTTGCACTGGAGTCTCTAACGGTTAGCTTTTCTTCGGCCAAAAACTCACCATTGCTAATAAAAACAATGGTTATCTAAAATATTTGCCCTCGGGGAAGCGACATCAGGATGCTGCTTACTCTGGGCTGTTTGTATTATAAACGAAGAGAAAAGTGAAGGAAAACATGATGGAATCTTTTATTTCACGTACCCCCCACACACTAATTCTTGGTATTCTGTTTATTTCTCCTGATATTTATGCTTGTTATGTGAGCATATGCTGTTTACAGATATGAAAAAGTTCTTTAAGGAACATCTCTTTGATATTTATAAATTTATACCTGAATATTGTTGCAGCATACCCCGGATTCCTCGAAACAGAATACCAAAAAGACCCAGCTGTAATGTTGGATTTTGGCTAATTCATTTAAAAATATGTTATGCTGTACGAGGGATGTCTTTTAAGTTTTGCATATAGAAACATAGTGGGCCGCGCGGATCGAACGTCAGTACTGAATCTTTACATCACTCTTTAGTAAACTTAAATTCAAAGTTTCACAACAATACGTGCAGTGTTCTCACTACAGTGAATTTTTAATGTGTACAGCATTGTTAGTGGTGATGAATCGTGGATTTACTACTATGAACCAGGAAATAATCGACAGTTGGCTGTTTGGGTGTTCCAAGGTGAAGAAAACCCAACAAAAGTCATCCGTTCTCGAAGTGTTTCGAAAAAGATGGTCACGACATTTGTGTCAAAAGCCGGTCATATTGCAACAATTCCTCTTAATGAGCAAAGAACTGTTACTGCGGATTGGTATACCACCATTTGTTTGCGAAAAGTCATCACCGAGCTTCGAAAAATCAACCCCGAAAGAAGAATCATCCTCCACCAAGACAATGCAAGCTCGCACACAGCCCAAAAAACAAGGCAGTATTTAAGGGAAGAAAACGTGGAGTTATTGGACCATCCTGCATATAGTCCCGATCTAAGTCCTAACGATTTCTTTACTTTCCCGAAAATTAAAAACAGGCTGCGTGGTCAAAGGTTCCAGTCACCAGAAGGAGCAGTTGACGCATTCAAAAACGGATCTGCCAGCAAACGAGTGGAATAAGTGCTTCGAACATTGGTTCGAGCGCATGCAGATGTGTATTAATCTTCGTGGAGAATACTTCTAAAAACAATAAAGTCATTTAAAGCTACATACCGTGTTGTTTTATTTCCATATGCAAAACTTAAAGGACATCCCTCGTAGATCTCAACTCGTAAAAGAAGAGTGCACGTGGACCCAAGGTTGTTCCACCAGCTGTTTTTGAGATACACGTTGGGCAGTCACTACCCTATTTAGTTCTGATGTCTGATAGGTACGAGCATTTGATATTCATTTACATTCGGGTAAACTTGCGTAGGTGAAGCATTGCTCCAAGATACAAGCTCCTTAAAAAAATAATCCAGATATTCTTGCATCGTCTCTGTGATAAAGGTATTCGGGATCATAAAAAAAATTCATGCTATGGCCTGTGTTACAATATTGTAATTTTGATAGATACTTATACTTTTCATGCATACTTAGATAGACCTACATACCTTTGAGTCTTGTTATTGATAAACATTCTACTTGAAGACAGCCAACCTCACACTGCAGAATTAATCCGAGAAATTATCCTGAAACGAAATGAAGTACCGTAGAGTTATCTATAAGAATTTTTTACATCTATGTTTCTGCTCCCCGCAATAGTTAGAATTCTTCTGATATATTTTTTATATTCTTGCCCTACCTACAGCTTGGAACGGTCCGCTCGAATATTGACGATATTTTGACACAAGGTTTGGACTATACCAAGGGCGATAAAAATGTGGATTTTTTGAAAATCAATTAAGTGACGGCGGACCAAAAACGAAAAATAAGAATAAAAATCGCTCACATTTCATCTTTTTGACGTTTTAGGGGCTTCTTCTCACTTTTTAATTCCTCTGAAGAGTAAAAAATTGTGGGTGGAGAAAGAGTGTATATCGCAATTTTTAGCCCATACATGTGGACGGAATATTACTCATAAGCAAAAACAGTTTGGGAAAATCCATTTATGGGATGTTATCCAAGACATCCGAGGGCACACTTCTAAAATATTTTCCATTATACAGGGTCGACCTACATAACAAAGTTGTGATTTTTCAAATGGAATGCCTCAAATTTTATTGCATATTTGGATAAACCAATTCAAAAGAAGAAAATTGAGATGAAATACTATGGGGTTGTGGTAAGTAGCTACTAAGATATAAGGTGCTTTGTCTAGAAAACCCCCCTTCCCTTCGGCAACCCCTCAGTCCGCCATTTTGAAATATAGAGTGCTGGATTTTGTATAAAAAAAACTTACACACCTCAGATCTCATCGTATTTGTTACTTTTTTGAATTTTAATTTTTGCTCATTCAGGGTGGTCAAAAACGCAAAATTTCAAATGCATCACCCTGTATATTTGTGCACGTTTGGATTCAATTTGTTATAAGCGTCTTTTACGGAATGGCTTCATTCCCCAAAATATCACATCATCCTTGGAAACAAATAAATTGTTGATTAGTTACAAACTGCCAAAATTAGCTTTGTAAGCATTATTATAAAAACGTGTTCGAAAATCAATTTTTCTAAATAAGAAATGGTGAATATGATGTTCGTTTTGAGCGAAGCCCTAAGAAATAGTTTCATAGCATCTCGAATTTATAAGCAATGGCACCCTAATATGCGACATCCAAGGCCGGAAACATTTTCCACACTACGAGAACGTTTTGAATCAAGTGGAGCAGTGGAATATAGTAGAAAATGTATAAATAATCCAAGTGTCGCCAATGAGGTGGATCAGTTGGAGGTTCGATTAAAGTTGCAGGAAAATCCCCATTCAAGTGCACGGCAAATTGGAGCAGAAACTGATACGAGTATATACAGAACTTCTGTCTAAAGGATTATTCACAAGCATAGGTACCATCCATATCACCTATGCTTGCATCAAGGCCTTCGTCCTCAGGATTCGCAACTCGAATGGAGTTTACTAGAATATAATGCTAAATAAGGTGAGTGAAGAAACTGCTTTCCTAGCGATGAGGCAACTTTTAACAGCATAGGTATTGTCAACAGGCATAACATGCACTATTATGCGACGCAAGAGCCTTACTGGGTTAGGCAAATAGATTTCCAAAACAAATGAAGCTCGAATGTTTGGGGAGGAGTTATTGGCAGACAAATTATCGGGCCTTTCTTGTTCGACAACAGATTAACAGGTACAGAATACTTGAATTTTTTGTTCGAGCATTTGCCTTACCTTTTGGAGGATGTCAACCTGCAAACTGGATGCATATGTACTTCCAAAATGACGGCGCACCTGCGCATTATCATAATCGTGTACATAGCTATTTGGACACCTGGAGTAACAATCGTTGGATCGGTCGTGATGGGCCTATATCTTCGCCTCCTAGATCACCCGATATGACAGCGATGGACTTATTTTTATGGGCTACGTTAAGCCATCTACCCTGGAAAATATGAAGAAAAAAATTGATGTTTTTCTCTCTTACGCTTGGAGCCGATTTATACTGATCTGATTGTTATTAGTTTTTACGTCCAATCTGTACTCTTAGTGGCAATATCGAACTAGCCCACTGTTGGTCTTTTGTTTTCATGGATGATGTGATTTTTTCCTTAATTTTGTTGCGTGGTTCTATTGAAAGCTTAATAACTCAAAATCTAGTCATTTTTATCTTACTCAAACAAAATACCAAAAAAAGTTTATAAAAAATTGAATCCTAACTTGCGCAAATACACAGGATGATGCATTTTGAATTTTTGAGAAAAAGTTCACTTCGCGTTTTTGACCACCCTGTATGAGCAAAAAAGCAAATTCGAAAAAGTAACAAATAAGGTAAGCGCTCAGGTGTGTGAGTTTTTTTTTTGATACAAAATTCAGCACTCCAAATTTCAAAATGGCGGATTGAAGGGTTGCCGAGGTGGAGGGTTTTTCTGGATAAAACACCTAACATTTCAGTAGCTAATTACCAAAACCCCATAGCATGTTGTATCAATTTTCTTTTTTTTTTAATTGGTTTATACAGATATGCAATAATTTGAGGCATTCCATTTAAAAAATCATATGTAGCTCAAAATTGGGACACCCTGCATAATTGCCAATGTTTTTATAAATGTGCTTTTAAATGTCATGTATGTCATGCCATAAATATATTTACCCAAAATGTATTTGCTTATGAGTAATATTCCGTCCACGCATGGATGGGCCACACTGTATATTTGAACCCTGGTAATTCTATGTACCAATCAGTCATGCTTTACAAAAATATTTTGCCGTATGTTTGCTCATAATACTTGGAATGATACAAATACTATCAATACCCACATCAGTTCTCACAAACCTTACGCGAATCAGCTCGCTATTTTTCAAAATTAATAACAAATTTGGTGTGTGGCTTTAACCACTTAACCGTGTCCAGCTCGATTTAGCCATTCAAAGCTTCCAGAATTTTAAAGTTACGTACACAGATTTTAACGAGAGTTGTTTTGTAAAAAATTATGTTGACAGTAACTGACTCCACCGTAGCTATTACCTTCCGCCTTGTTGGCTTTCGAAGGTACGGGAAGGAGATTAAAGGCAAATAGAGCTACCACTGAAAAAATCCACACCACTTACACTTTAATCCGGGAGAAAGGAGGAACGAAATTGTGCTCACTCCTCCCCTCCCTCCAGCAAAACGATTTCCCTGCTACCTAAAAGCTCGTCTAATATAAAATAAACAGCGTGGAATTGACAAGTAAGATGACGACGACGACAACGACGAACACCTCGGTAACAGGGGCGGACTTGAAATCTGCCAACTTATTCAACACGGATGGATTTGTTGTCCAGTCCAGTTTGCGATAGCTTGCATGGATTGTAGGATCTAGTTCTGGACTCTTGCTTGACAACTCGTAAGTCTACGTTCACTGATATAATAATAATAGCCTCATTAAACAGTATATAAAAGTTTACAAACAAAAAGCCTTGAGAGAATAAATGAATGAAGAGGCCTGCAATATTACTCAAATTATGAGGTAACTTCTCCCTGGTTCCTTAGGCATAAATGAGAAGCTCATAAGGAGGAATCAAACTTTCAGAAATGTTATCAAGTTTCTTCTTTAGAAAGTTTACGAATAAATAAGGACCATTTATACTGACTTCTGTGATTTTTTGTGGTTTGTAGGTACTTCAGTCCTGCGAGATCATATACGCACTGACAGGAAATAGAACACACAGTTAAAATGACTTTATTTTAATGAAAATTTATATACAGTTAGATATGAGCAGGGGTCAGTAGTACCACATTTAACGAACTAATCATAGATGGCGGTGACACCTCCTTAAACGCTATAGTTGCAATTTGAGAAAATATGTCGATAAAGAATATTCTCAACATACATTTTTGCAATGTGCGTTTTCGCTCATGTGATTAGATCAATGTCAACAGTACTAATTGTGGAAACCTCAGTCTTTTATTCTGTATACATGTCGTTAGTCTAACTCTATAGTGGATCCTATTTGATTGCAGCCACCGTAATTCACCTTGCAATTACCTCTTATAACCCTCTAATTACGGCCAATCTAGTATTTTTCCTCGAACGTATATGGGATTGCCACTCAAGGAAGCAGGAACGTTGGCTTTCTGCATACATGCATGCTGAAAATCGGAGCACCTAGCATATATGTTTAGTGCACGATGTGGACCCTTGCGTAAGTGGACTGCGTTTTATTTGCTGCGATACGTGCCTAGCTTACCTTTTGCTCGAAGATACGACAACATTGATATTTGTAACTACCACCTACAAACAGTTCGTCAAAGCTGAAAATGTATAAGGTCCCTACGCCTCTGGCCAATATCGTTAATTTTAAATATAAAGATGAGTAAATAATAAATAGTAGTTCGAAATAATGAAAAAACACGCATCGAGAACGAAACAGACGCATTTACTGGCAGCTCAGTTTTTTTTTGGAAAAACGCTCAGACCCGTCGATTTTGTTTTCGAGGGGGACACAAGTTTGGCAAAAATCACGTTAACACGTGCAGCCCCCTGGGCGGAGGTGACACCAACCCTAAAATCTTAAATGGAAAGGGGGGACGAGTGATACCTTATTTTAAGGGTATTTCAATTCCCTTTATAATGATCTAAAATACATGAGCTTCAGTTCAGTAGTTTTTATTTATTTAAAGCTTAAAGTAGACTTTAACAGGTACATCAGATTAGTTTGTACTACTTTTAGAAGAAATTTGACTAAATGAATTTACTTAATAAGTAAATGCTTTTCTTCACTACGCCCATGGTTTGTTTATCATTCTGTTGATGAAAATAGCTATTGGAGCGTTTTTTTGTGGCAAAAAGTTCTTTCTTGAAGAAAGATAAGGAAATATCTCGAACTTATTTTAAATAGGAATTTAGTACATAGTTTGCGATTGATTTGACCAAAATTTGTTGCTAAAATAACTTGTAACGCTTTATTACATAAATTAACCATGGTATATTTATGCCACAGCAGAAAGATTTGAAATTATCGAAATATTTTTCGGAAATAATCAGTGCACTAATATAACAGCAGAAATATTTAATGAGCGACGTGAGAACAGTAACGTGCATCGAAAATATGTTCTAGAACTTATAGCTAAATTTCGGGAAACTGGGTCAGGCGCCAATAAAAAACGCAACATTGAAAATCCCATAAGGAACGAAGCTATAGAAGTGGGGGTTTTAGGGCAAGTTTATGTAGATCCTACGTTATGTACCCGCAAATTGGAGACTGTGTGTGGTGTTAGTTGACGTACTGTCCAACGGATTCTAAAGACCCATAGTTTCCATCCGTATAAAGTTCACCTGGTACGAGAACTTAATGAAGACGATTTTGATCGGCGATTACAATTTTGTGAAGATATGAGTGAACGAATTATAAACGATTAACATTTTCTAGTCAACACTTGCTTTTCCGACGAATGTTCCTTTTTATTAAATGGCGTAGTAAATCGTCATAACTGCCGATATTGGTCCGATTCTAATCCCAGAATTTATCATGAGGTTCATACACAGCAGTCACAAAAATTAAATGTTTGGGCTGGTATTTTTGGCGATCGTTTAGTTGGTCCTTTTTTCTTACCTGGAAATTTGACCGGTAAAATGTATTTGGAATTTTTGGACGACGCCATTGGTCCTGCATTAACAGCCATAATTGAAAATCAGAATGATCGGCGGTACATTGCGAATAGGTTGATATTCCAACAGGATGGTGCCCCACCACATTACGCATTACGTGTTCGACAATATTTAGATCAGACGTTTCCAGATCGATGGATTGGTAGAAGAGGTGCCATTGAATGGTCCAAAAGATCGCCAGATTTATCACCTTTGGATTCCTTTATGTGGGGTCATTTAAAAAGCAAAATATATGCTACTCAGCCAGCATCATCAGAAGACCTGCGACAAAGAATTGTGAATGAGTGCCTTCAAATTACTCCTCAAATATTGCAAAATGTGCGGCAACGTTTTGAGCAAAATCTTTATTATTGCGTGGAGAGCCATGGTGGCCATTTTCAACATTCACTTGCCTAACGGGTCAGTTCATTCTTCATTATTAAATTACTTTGCTGCCAAATGTATTGATCTCCACTAATGATGACGTAATTTTTTACCAAACTTGTGTCCCCCTCGAAAACAAAATCGACGGGTCTGAGCGTTTTTCAAAAAAAAAAAACTGAGCTGCCAGTAAATGCGTCGTTTCGTTTTCGATGCGCCACCCTGTATATAAAGGTGCATTATAAATGTGATATTGTGTGTTTGAGTTTTAGAATTAGGATAATTTTCATAGAATTATCAATTTCTATCATTTCACAAAAAACGGGCGTTATTGAAATGGACCAATGAAAATTCGAGAATTAACAGGTCAATTGTCTAGCTATTATATTTAATAGGATATTGTCACTATTTTTGACCACTGTCCATGCATGGAAATCTAGTTTTATCTCTAACTAAAGTACAGGGTGTTGTACATAATTCGTACAAAGAAGAAAATTAATATGAAGCTAGTCACTCTTTCTGACACAGTCCGGATCGAAAAATGACGACACTCGTGAACTGTATCGGTACACCCAAGTGTCCTATATAAAAATATCGATTCAAAATATCGGGTATGGGAAGCAAAAGTATCAATACTTCTAAATATAGGATCGTATCGAACATCCTTACTGTCAAGATTTATAGCCTGAGGTACCGACGGAGCTATTTGGGGCGTCATGGAAATAATTTAAAATTTTCATTTGCATTTTTTCAAGAATTGGGAAACGGTTTTCAGAAAACCGTGTAGGCTGTAGAATGTGTACGCATAAAAATATTCAACTTTATATATTATACCAAAAAGGTTATTCCTGAAAACCATGAAGCAACTTTGCAAGCGGTTGGTCATGGTTACCTTACCATCTCAAACCTATTTAAGGCTTCGTCGCATGACTTCAATTTGCTTTCTACCAGTAAATATGTAATCGTAGTTTCACCTTTGCAGCTAAATCTTAGTGAGTTAAAAGAAAGAAATACTTGGAATGCATAACGGCATGCCAGGCACCCTTACAATGGCCTTCCCCAGGCAGTAACTTGCCGCTAACTTTAACAGCGGTGCTTGGCTTGTAATTATAACCAGACGAGCCTGGCACATGCGGAAATTGCGACATTATGTAATTTAATTGCTGGAGAGGTATCAAAATGCGATTTGCGCTAAGTACAGCTGAATGAGCGAGGGAAGGGCATTTTTGAAGGTCTAATGAACATCAGGTTGTTAGCGGAAATACAAAGGGAATTCCTGGGGCTATGCGTAATGAGATGCAGTAGTTACAAGAGGTTACATTAATTGTCATAACAAATTTGCACAAAGCAGTGGGAATATATAAAGAACCTTAAAATTTGCACAAAATTCAAAGGAACGGTATGCCAAGCTTGTACAAAAATGGCCTCAAATAAATTTACTTTGTTATTCCTACGCAGTTCTGCCATAAAATGTGGTAACTCTAAACACAATACTTTCACCATATACGAGCCCCTTCCCACTTCAGTTGGCCCACTTCAAGATTTGTACCAAAATATGCCTTTATAAACTAAACATGACGAAACTATTTACTTCTAAAACAATTTATTTTCTCAAAAACATTTTAAATGCACTCTAGTCGTAAAAAATACATATTTGAAATCACTTAGACCTATAACTAATAGAACATCTGAACAAATAAACAATGTGCGAATAAATGCGCTAAGTTAACAAAGCTACAATTGAAAGATTACCATTGGGTAACATCACCTTTATTTTTTATTACGGCTGAAATTCTTTGGGGCATATTGTTAACCAAGTCTTGGCAAAAATTTGGTGTAAAACAATCCCATATTTCTTGAAGCTTTTGTCTCAGTTCGGTGATTGTACGAGCAGGATGTTGTCGTAGAACTTTTTCATGTCGTGCCACAAAGTTTCAATAGGTGACAGATCTGGACTGCTAGAGACCCATTTCAAAAGTGGTACATCATTAATTCCATCCATTTTATAGCCTTTTTTGAGATATGGCACGCTGCACCATCGTGCTGAAACACAAAATCTTGGCCGGATGTCAAACATTCTTCCATCACTGGTAAAAGCGATTCTTCTAAAATTGCCAAATATTTGTTTGTATGCACATTTCCGTCAATAAAATGAAGTTTTCCTACTCCTTTTGATGAAACACTGCCCCAGACCATAATGGATACTGGGAATTTCACTTTTCTCTTCAGACAGTCAACATGGAATGCTTCATTTTTTTGCGAATAACCCTACTGCGACTGTCACTAACACAAACTTCGAATCGGGCCTCATCACTCCATTGTATTGCACACCATTGTTGAGGTGTCCATTGTCTATGTTCTTTAGCCCATCCATGCTGATTTTTCTTTTGCAGTGGAGTTAATAGTGGCTTTTCTTTGGCCGATAAACAAGTTGTGCAACTTTAGGGTTCTTATTTCACTTTTTTTATAAGGAAACTTACCTTGCAAGTGCTAAATTCCAGTTTGTGGGCCTCTCTATGAGTTGTGGACTTAGAAATTCTCCTTCCAATAGCGACACTCCACAGAGCACTTTATAAATAATTGGCACGCCTGTTTTTCACGATTATTCTTCTTAATGCTCTTCGGTCGGCATTTGTGATATTATTTTTTTTTGACATATCGTGGCTTAATAGTAACTGAACCAGTTACGTTATATCTTCTAACAATATTTCTCACACTGTTCTGCGATAAGTCTAACAAAGTTGCAATTTCTGAGTTTGATTTCCCAGAATTAAAAAATTTAATTATCAGTAACCGAATTTTCTAACTAATAACCTTTCCTCTACCCATTTTGAAAACCTTAACTACCCAAAACTATGTTAAACGTATTCTGACAACTGTGGTTAATAAAAACAATTTTCATGGCTTTTATTTTTCACAGCCACCTATGCGTTATAGACTTATTTTGCATTGAAATGAAAATAGGTTTATATGCTGTTATTGCAACATGTGTTATTTTTATGCTGCAAATTTCATTAGGGAGTGATAAAGTTGGTGTTTTCCACTATATATTATCAAAATATTCATTGTTAATATTTTAAACCTATAACACCCTGCTACATTTTTATTATTTGTGTTTGATAAGAAAAAACTAAGATTTCAATAGTTGGGCCTACTGAAGTGGGAAGGGGCTCGTACGTATATATTTGTCTTATTGTGCACCTTTCACAACAACGCATCACAACATTTTTGGCGACGTTAGTCGAACGAGAACCTTACCTCCCGCAACATACTCGACGGTCGGAGCAAACACCAAACCTTAATATTAACGATTTGATGGTGATAAGGGACCGACACGCACCACACCTTGGTTGGCCAGTAGGAAAAGCCCTGCAGATCCATACAGGTCAAGACGGCATTGTGCGTGTGGTTACACACTGAATCCGGAACCTACAAACTTGGCGTTAAGGAATTGTGTAGGTTCCCGTATGTGCACTATTTTATTTATAAACTTTTCAGGAAGCTTACCATCAAATATGTATATTATCATCAAATATTCAAGTTCAATTGTAACTATGTATTAAATTACGTTTTTCAAGGCGGGCGTGATCTGTTCAAGCTAAAATCCGAAAGGCAAATGAATTTTGTGATCAGATATCTTGCGATGCCGTGTATGTCAACTTTTTGAATTTTTAAACCAAAATTTACTGCTTTTAACTTCTTTAGTCATCTTCATTGTACATTGCTGACTATAAATGTCCACCCCATTTCTGAGAGTGCTGACGATTTGAAAATAATGCAATAGGAATATTTAAATTTTATCGGTTTCCTTTTATCTAACAGTCAACGACCCTGGCATTCCGCTTTCATCTTACAACTCAACAAACTACGAACTTTTTGAAGGATCACACATGTATTGACCTGAATACTAATATTCCGATAAGTTCGTACATACTTTAACGTGTATGCTTAGTATTGCTGAGCAGAAGAATAGGTATCTGTTTTGTCTATATTATTATGCACGTGATAAGAGTGGGTTGCTTTTGCCATTGGCGATAAAGCCGCTTACAGGCAGACTTTCGTACCTGTGCGGTCAGTAAACGTGAAGGTGGAAAATGGGTGCGTTTGTATGCTTGTTCCGAAGATGTAGATTGGGTTTAATACTTTTGCTGCCACTATGCAGATTATACGTGTCCTTGGACGATTATCTGAAAAATTTGTCTGCAAATGTTTGAGCGAGTTTTGTTTTTCAATTTTCGCCTGTGTCGCCTCCGACATTGTATCGGTTTCCAATAACCTACAAAGCTTTATAGTCCATAGTAAATCTTTCTCTGCTAAAAGAGTAAAATTAGCTGACAGACTGATGGAAATAAGTGCCATAGTTTTCCGTGATTTACATGTCAAACAACATCCAAGAGACAAATATATATCATTTTTCGCGATTACAATACATCCTCACTGGTTGGAGTGGATATTAAAAAAAAAACAATAGCAGACTTTATCAAAGGAATTAAGCTGGTAATTGAGTTATAAAAACATCATTTAGTTAAAGGATGTCAACTTAAATCGGTTTGAATAACTTTATCCTAAAATTCAACCCTTTCATACTTTGGGGTGCGGGCAAGATAAATCTCCCTATTTGTCTGGTCAATGAAACCACATGTATTTAAAATTCTTCTTTAACGTATACGCTCCGACAATTAAAGGCAACCATATTGTTTTTCATGTGAGAAAATAATATGACACAATAGTTTGATGAATGAGACCCAACAACAAACCGCGAGAAGGAACCTAGATGAAAAACCCTCGGTCTATAAGCTAGGTTGGAGGATATACCTATACCTTTCCTTGAAGAAGAGAGTTCACAGAAGAGGAAGAAAGAAAATTGTTTATTTTTAGCAAACTCATACCACTGAATGCTGCCGATTTAACTTGGACTACCTGAGGAGCTATAAAATTACTTATTTCTCAGTCGTTCTAAAATATCTTTTAATATGAAGTCATTATTATTTTTTTATTTACCTAGTGGGAGAAGCACCACTCTCGTACAGTCATTGCGATCAATAATTGTGATTTATACTAAGTGACATATAAATCCGAACACCCAGTTTAAATGGTTTTATTTTGATACAATTTTGTATAAGTACTTAATGAAGCATAATAAGTAAATGATAAAAATTTCAAAATGATTGCACTGCTTTAAAGCCCTTTGACCTTTAATAATGTGTGGATGCACCCTGATGTGCTACGCATTCTCCAACGCGCCTAGGCATGCTTCTGATCAGGTGGTCAATGTCCTCCTGTGGTATCTCATTCCAGGCAACCACCAACTCCTCTCGAAGTGCTTCTAGAGTCTGAGGAGGACGTTGCAAATTGAGCAATCTCCTACCCATCATATCCCACACGTGCTCAATTGGGGATAAGTCGGGGGATCTTGGTGGCCATGGTAACAATGTTACATCATTATGTTGAAAGAAGTCTATTGTGACTCTTGCAACATGTGGTCGAGCATTATCTTGTTGGAAAGTTGGATCTGCCAGGGTGTCAAGATAGGGTAAAAGATGGGGTTCTAGAACTTCGTGGATATAACGCTGCGCGTTCATGTTACCTCTGATGAAGATTAAAGGTGACCTGGAACCATAAGCTATAGCACCCCAAACCATAACTCCAACAGTGTGATGAACATGTCTTTCAACAAAAAACTGTTGATTCCTCCTTTCACCACGTCGCCTTCTAACCCTGGCACGACCATCGTGCATGCCTAAACAAAAGCGAGACTCGTCGCTGAAGACAATACTGTGCCATTCCTGATCCCAGAGTGACCGTTGTCTGCACCACTTAAGGCGATTACGTCGGTGTTCTCGAGTTAAAGGGAGGACCCAGTGTGGCCGGTATGAAAACAAGCCAAAACTTCTCATTCGTCGGCAAACACTTCGCATACCAATAGGTCTTCCGTGTTCTGCAAACCATTCATTTGCAATGGACCTGGTAGTGGAGAAACGGTCCCTTAAAGCCAATAATCTTAGGCGGCGATCTTCACGGTCTGTTGTTCTACGGCGGCGTCCAGTGCCCCTGGCTCTTTGCGTACGGCCTTCTCGAAGCCATGCCTGACAACACCTAACCACAGTGTCTACACTTCTTTGCACTCTAACTGCAATTGCCCGAAAAGAAAGTCCAGCTTCCCGATGGCCCACTATACGGCCCCTATCAAACTCACTAAGTTGACGAAATCGTACAGGTCTCCGTACTCTAGGCATCGTAACCGATCGTAAAGGATGTCAAGAACCAAAATCCGCCAACGTTGATTCTTTACTGCGGCTGAAATATCCATTTTTAGAGCGATAGTGAATTAAAAAAAAGCAGTATAAAAACCGGAATGTCCAACTGATAAGGCTGAAAATTTTTTCACTTGTTATGTACAGTAAGATAAATACATTCACCAACTTTTATTAAAATAAAACCATTTAAACTGGGTGTTAGGATTTATATGTCACTTAGTATATTTGGATTCATAGTGAAAAACAATTTTAGCTACACGGATATACAAAAATGACTGTACTATTGTCGTTGATATGATTCGCTCGGCCTCCTAACGGAGAGCTTTTTGTACCGTAAAAATTAATACGGAAGATATATCAGGAATATTGAGAGGTTGCCCAGAAAGGACAGAATGGCGGAATAATAATAATCTCTATATCTCCCTCCAGATTAGTTTATAGGTTGCAGAGAAAGGAGAATGAGAGGATTATGTATTACGGGCAATATGGCTTGATGAAATTTCATAGAGTATAATTTTGATTTTACGCTTCAACATAAAGTTTCCTGAATGGAGAAGCGGTGCGAAAAAGCTTGGTGTCCCTTGAGAAAGGATTGGACTTTGGACACCTCAGTAACTCAAGGAGGTTTTGAAATTAGACAAGTACCTATAATACAATTACTGAAACTAATGTGTGATACTAGAACAACTTACTGTAGAATGACAGTGGTCGATTCTGTTAACAGTTGGTACTTTCGATAGATCTCGTAGAGGATACTTGATATAGTTTCGTTCTGAGTGTCAGAAATCAAGCATAGACCATGTTTTGAGTTGCCTTGGTCCCATGTTTTAGTTGTATACAACAGCGTTTCGTGCTTATCAATAATGATCAGTACGATATATGTCTAGTCTTGGAGATAGACAACGGTAAGCAAACATGCAGATATAGCCTACTAAAAAACACAGTATGCAGTAGGCAAAGGTTGCCAGCTTTGATAGCCGAGGCGCCCGTGCGGTTGCTAGCACTTCGCCGTTCATCATGGAAGACGTAAGTGAAAAATCCATTTAAATATACAAAATACAGTGTTCATATGAGAAAACGAAGTTGGACATGGAAGTCAATTGAAGAAACCTCGAATTGAAAATTTGTCTTTGCCATATGGTAGCGGAGAAAAAGTGGAAAAACACCAGGCAATATAATTTAAAATCCCCTCAAATAAAGTCAGTAAAAAATATAATGAAATGGCGGTAAGTCTGGTATACAAATCTGATAATTTCAACGCCCACCCAGGAAATTATGTTTCTTTTCAAATAACCATAGTTTCGCAATGTCAATGTTTGACATATTGTACATTTTTGGATTCAGAGAAACTCTATTCACATATGTAAGCATCACATTTGGCGTCCATAAGGAAAAATAAAGTTGATGCTGAGATACAAGAAACGAAACGTCATATTGAATTTCTAATTATGCCATCTTGTAGAGAGAAACAAAAATTCAAATAGAATGCGATTTTGGGAAAATTCGGTTTGTTCTGTCTCTCCCGGAAGTAATTTGAATTTCGATATATTTTAAGCGTCATTTCGTCAGTTACCTAAATATGAACTTTATCTCCATTTAAGCGACTTCGTATCTCTTACCATTTCCGAGATCCCAATGATGAGGGTCGAATTTGACCCACCCGGTATACCGTAATGGTGATTCCTACTATCCTTTGTAAACACCGTCACCACTGCTGAGATTGTAATAATATCTAATTTTATATCATAAGCAAAAGAGTTCGCAGGCGACTTTTGTCTGGAAAAAAACTTCTTCAGCTGATTAAGCTTCAGAAAGTTTATGTCCCTTTCAAAAAGTCCTTTTTAAAATGGGCTTGCTGTAAAGTTCCTTTGAAACTCGGTCGCTTACCAAAAAAAAAGATGGACACAAAGCTTTTGCTCGGCCGTCGTGGCGGACTTTTTGCCGAACTGGTGCCCCTTAGATTTCTTTTTAACTTTAACCTTCGTCATCGCACCTCCTGCGTTACACATATTTTATATAATTACTTTGAAGTCCTTGCAACAAGTTTTTACGTACTGTCGTTTTACCACGTTTTTCGTTACATAAGCCTGATACAGCACAGTACAAGGACAGTAAGTTTCCTGCAGTTGCTTTTTATAATATCGAGGAACATTCTGATGCGGCCTTATAGATTTGATGGCGCTGCGACATATTTATGTTGTTAAAGTGCGAAGTGTCTCGTGCTCATACTTAGGGCCTAAGGGCTTTTTACTCCCCAGATACATAAAAAATCTACGACCGGTAAGGTGTGGAGTGAGTATAAAACGTAGTTCAACGCCTAAGTGAGTGTAACAATAAATAAATCACCGACCAGGTATTGCTGCTATCGTTGTCTAGCAACAAAGAAGAGCGGTCAGTCCTTGAAGGTTAATTTGAACATAGCGGGCGTTAAAGCTTTAGTTCTTAGCGAGCGAAGCTTAGCATAATGCCACTCTACCACTTACCCGAAAAAAATAAAACATATTGCAAACACGTTAAACCATTTGATAAGATACAAGTAGCTTAAAAATATAATGCATATAAAATATACGTAAGACATTCAATATTCGAGGTTTTAACAATGTACATTTCAACAAGCAAAAAAATGTTATAATATATATATATATATATATATATATATTTAATCTCATACCGTGGGTCATAAACGCCGACTTTAAGCCCTATATACATAAGAAAGATAACAATAAGGCTTAATGCCTTATACAGGGTGTTTCAGTTTATTGTTGCATAACTTTAAGATTCGATAGAACTTTTAAAATTAATGCATAAAGTCTATATAAACATCGGTCGAAAAATGCGTGGCTTCCGAAATACAGGGTGTTTAAATTTACTTTCTAAAATAGTTTTTTTTAAAATATTTCGAACAATATCTGATGTATAACAGTGAAAATTGGTATACAAGGGTTTTCTGGTACGACAAAACGAACCATGGGCATAGTTTTACTGTAGCCGATAGAGGGCGCTGTACCTGTAGTGTATTAAAATGACCGAAAAATTTTTCTTAGTGCAATTTTTTGCTTTTAGAATAAAAAAACTGATTCTTCAAACTTTTCTGCATAAAATAGCTTTCTGCATAAAATAGCTTTCCTGTGAGTTTTCGTTATAGTTAGTCGTTTTTGAGGTATTTCGATTTTTAATGTTCGATGCATTTTTAATTATTTATGGGAAAATAATATTTTTTTTACATTTTCGATTTGGGCATTACAAGTAATTAATATGATCATTTAGATTGTGTTTTTAAACACAGCAATAATTCCTAACTCCAAATAAACACAAAAAACAGAATATTAATTTGTTTAATTTTCCAATATTATTTTTAACAAATTAAATTAATTATTTACAACTATAATGCTATTGGATAGTTAGGACAAACATACAAAATCTAAAGTAGTTGCTCGAAATGTAAACCCTCGTGTTCAATACACAATTCACATCTACGAATGATCGAACGTGGTATAGCATTATTCAAATAAGGCCTTATTTCATCACATGCATTCCTGATTCTGTCTATTAGCATATCTCTTGTGGTTACGGGAGTCTGGTACACTTTTTATTTTAGAAATCCCCACACAAAGAAATCTAATGGATTTAGGTCAGGGGATCGTGGAGGCCAGGCGACTGGTCCTCCACGGCCGATCCATCTTTCTGGATAATTTTCGTGAGCCAGTTTCTAACTATTCTCGAATAATAAGCTGGACAACCATCAAGCTGGAACCAGACCAATCTTCTTAAATCTAACATAACATCATCCCACATATTTGCATGTTCAGCCTTTAAAAATTCCAAGAAGGTCACAGCATTTAACCTTGCAGGCAAAAGGTAGTGTCCAAATAGTCGATTACGGTAGATACCAATCCACACGTTCACACTAAATTCATGCTGAAAGTTTCTTTCCCGAACTGCATGCGGATTTTCATGCGACCAAATATGTTGATTATGAAAATTTACCACTCCACGTCTAGTGAAGCATGATTCATCGGTCCATAAAACGTTACTTAAAATCTCCCTATTATTATCAGTTCTATCAAGAATCCACTGACAAAATGTGATTCTTCGTTCTCCGTCCCCTGGCTGTAGTCCTTGCACAGGTTGCAAATTGTAAGGACGTCTATGGTCATTTCTAAGAACACGGTGAACATGGCTTGCTGAAATTCCCAAGGCACCAGATACTCTCCTAACACTTGTGGTCGGATCTCTATCAAACTCACGCAGAATCATACGGGTAAATCTGCGCTGATGAACATTTATGTTTTGATCCCTGTGGAGATTTCCAAAACCATTTTCAATTATTTGGCGATGCACTCTTACAAATACTGAGCGTCGTCTGTTTGGAAATCTTCGTGCGTATTCTCTGGCTGCTTCTGCTGCGTTTCCATTTACAAAGCCATACACAAAATGAATATCTGCTAACTCTTGATTGGAGAATAAAAATGGCATTTTTATAAAACTTACAAAAAAAACAGGTAAAAGAAACTAAATTTCGTGCATTAACAATTGCAAAAAAACGTTTCAGGTTTCAACAGACAACAAAACTAACTGTCAACTAATTGACGTTTAACCTTATTCTGCTTACAATTTCAAAAATATTTGCAGGCACAGCCTACTTCTAAAAATTATCGAGATACTGACTTTTTAACGTTATTTTATCATAAATAATTAAAAATGCATCGAACCTTAAAAATGGAAATATCTCAAAAACGGATAACTATAACGAAAATTCACAAGAGAGCCTTTTTATGTTGAAAAGTGCGAAGAATCAGTTTTTTTATTCAAAAAGCAAAAATTGCACTAAGAAAATTTTTTCGGTCATTTTAATACACTACAGGTACAGTAGAGAGCGCCCTATAGCGGCTACAGTAAAACTATGCCCATGGTTCGTTTTGTCGTACAAAAAAACCCTTGTATACCAATTTTCACTGTTATATATCAAATATTGTTCGAAATATTTAAAAAAAAAACTATTTTCAACGGTCTTTTACGTATAATGCGGTGAAATTGATCAACTCTTTCGAACAATGTTTCATCAGCAACTTTTCTAAAAAAAAATATAAAAACTACTTATTGAGCTCTTAGGTTATTGTCCTCTCTTTGAATCGTACGTATTATGTTTTTTGTTCTAATCGTACGCATTATGTCATATTTATTAATTCTTCTTTTACTATTATTCTTCTTTTTCCTTTTCTTTTTCAGTTTTCTTTTTTTTTTTTTATTTTATTTTGAAGGTAGTAATAAGCATTGACATTTATGGTTAAGTATAAATGGCCATTGGCCAGACTTCGCCATTTGTAAGGATACATAATTATGTATGTGTTACAATAAAGTCCATTGAATTGAATTGAATTGAATTGAATTGAATTTTAGAAAGTAAATTTATTTCGGAAGCCACGCATTTTTCGACCCATGTTTATATAGACTTTATGCATTAATTTTAAAAGTTCTATCGAATCTTAAAGTTATGCAACAATGCACTGAAACACCCTGTATAGGTAGATAAGTATAAAAGTATGTTCGGAAGCACTCATACTTTGGTACCACCAGTGGACATGCCTCGTTGCGACATCTACCATCGAATTTGGAACTAACTAACATAGTGATCTGTTTCAAAACAGACTGAAAGTAAACATACAAGAAAAATATATAGTCAAATACCATCGCATACGAAACAAAAACTGAAATAACAGTACGTCGGCCGAGCAGGTACGGTTCACCTCCAGCGATTCACGGGCGTCGGTTTTGAAAAATCGAAAACTGCTGAAAAACACCGGAATTCGTATAAAAGAAGATCTGACTAAATCGCGACTGAAGTTATTTAAAAGATGTATTGATTTGTTTACGAAAAACAGTGCGTGGATTCTAAGAGGAAATATTTACGTAAAACAAAACAATGAAGTTCATCGAATCGCCAGTGATGAGGACCTACACAAAATTAATGTTTAAGAGGTTTTTTGTGTAAGGTTTTCAATAAACAATGCAGTGTAGTGACGTATGTGGGAGGACGGGTGCTGCAGCATTCTAACATGAAGGTAACATTACTGTAGATGTTTTCAAAGTAGGCAGTGTTAGACGTTATTTCTAGTCGTAAAAAATGTATTAGTATTAACTACTTTGAATGTGGCTTAATCAGTACTCGTCTTTTCGTCTATTATTATTTTTCTTCTCACACATTTAGGTTAAACAAATAAGAAATAATTGTTTAATAATAATTAATACGAATCACAATGTTGTTGTGCAATAATATTAAACGAATTTATTAGTCTATACACATATACTTTGCCAACTTACAGTAATTTTATGGACACTAAATAAAATAAAAATGAGTAGTTTCTAAATACATGTCAAGAATAATTAAATTAAGAGAATAAATAATGAATTTCTGCTTCCTTTGTATACTCGTTGTTTTTTGGAAAAACCTCAAAAGAGGTGGCAGTGGTTTCAGTTTTTATTTTTGGCAGCAAGTTACGGACTTAATTCTGTTAATTTTTGGGAAAGACATAAATTGTGTCTCTGGACCTGCTAATGCCACAGATAACGCATTGCTGTGAGGGTATGTATGCAAGTACGCATGTATACTTAAGAATGGCAATGATTTGTAGGTTGTTAGGTTTAGTCTCGTTTACAAAATTAAATAAGAACATAATTGTAATAGTGTTACATAGAGGTTATATGTTGACGCGGGGGCATTGGGATGGCGGGGATTGGTCTTCGGGGACTGGCAATAGTGAGGAAATAAGGGATAATGGATAATGATAACATGGATCAGCGAGTGAAGAGTGTTAATGATGAATCAATATTTGATAGTTCACATAAAAACCATTTCACAGTCGGGCATCTAAATATTAGATCCATAAATTCTGGATTTGACGAGTTCTGTAATTATATGACACAATACAATTTTGATATTTTTGGAGTTTCTGAAACATGGCTCAATCCAACTTTAAGAAGCGAGAGTTTTTGCTTGCCTGGGTACAAATTTATAGGAAATGATAGGCAGGGTCGAGGAGGAGGGGTAGCTTTATACATAAAAAGCGAGTTGAAATATTCAAGGGTAAATGTGGAAATTAACTATGCAGAAACCGTAGGTATAGAATTTAAGATAGGTGGAAAAACTTCTGAGAGTGTCACTTATTGTTTAGACTTCTTAGAAAATTTTCTCGGTTTTGTCAGTCTCAAATATGATTATTTATTACTGATAGGAGATCTAAATATTAACATTTTAAATAATTCTGCATACACAAATAGCCTCAAAAATATAATTCATAGTTTTAACTTATCACAAAGGATCAGTGAGCCAACAAGATTCAATTTTGACACAAGAGAGGCTAGCCTCATTGATATAATCTGTGCTAGTGAGGATCTTATCTCTATTGATTCTAAATCATTGGCAATTTCTCAAAATCTCTCAGATCATAACTCAATTTACTCAGCCTTTCGAAAGTCAAAAATAAATAAGTCACAAAAGACTATTAAATATAGAGACTACAATAATATAGATAGAGAATCCTTCTTAAATGAAGGGTTTCTACATGGGTGGGAGGATATTTACTATATAAACCAAATCGACCAAAAAATAGAAGCCTTTAATAAAAATATAGTAACTGTTCTGAATAAACATGCTCCGATATAAACAAATAACCGAAAAACCTTATGTACCCTGGATAACTCAGAATATAAGAATTTTAATCAGACTAAGAGATAAAGCTCATAAAAAATTTCAAAAATTAAAATCACAGGCTGATTTTGAATATTATAAACAACTAAGGAACTATACAAAGCATGCAATTATCCGAGAAAATAATACATTCTTTAACTTACTCTCAACAAAGAAAGGTAAGGAATTTTGGGAGACTACCAAAAAGCTCAACATAACATGCAAGAAAACTCACTCAACTATACTCGAACACTTACAAAATGTAAATGACATACAGTCACTTCCAGTAGACCGACAATTTACCAGACACGGCTTCCCAAAAATTAATCAATTTTTACAAAAACAATGTAAACATTAACGAATCTCTTAACTTCCAACTGTTAGACAGGGCCAGTCTAATTAAAATTGTAACTAATATCTCATCAAATGCCATTGGAGAGGATGGTTTTTCTATGAGAGACCTAAAGTTATGTACCCCATTTTGTACGAATGCCTTGCTGAATATAATCAACACATGTATTTTGGGGGGATTATTTCCAGAAATATGGAAGAAAGCTATTGTTAAACCCTTACCAAAAATAGCAGAACCTAAAGAATTTACAAACTTGAGGCCTATTAGCATATTACCAGCTACATCCAAAATTTTAGAAAGGCATATTTATAATCAAATTAGATTTTTTTGTGACACAAACGATATCATACCCGATAGTCAATCCGGTTTTAGGAAAAACTTTAGCACAAGTACGTCATTAGTTAATATCTTGGATGATATCAGACATGATCAAGAACAAAAAAATAGTACGTGCATGGTTCTTCTCGGTTTTAGTAAAGCCTTCGACACTCTGAATCAAAAAATTGTTACTACCAGGGGTTTTCGCAGAACTCCATAAATCTAATAAAAACATACTTAAGCAACCATTCAAACTGTGTTATGTTAGCAAATGATTCTGCTATTTACAAAACCGATTTTAAACCTATAAAAAGAGGAGTTCCTCAAGGTTCAATTTTATCTCCTCTGCTATTTTCAATCTACATATCTGACATGGTCAAATCGGTAAAATTCGCAAAGATAAAACAATATGCAGATGACTCACAAATATATCTCCCTGTCAATAAAACCACAATCCATATTGCACAACAACAACTAAATTCAGATCTCCAAAGAATTGACAGATTTGCAAAGCATCACAATTTTAAACTAAACCTCTCAAAATCGCAAGTAATGGTTATGAATAAAAACAGTACTGAAAGAGAACATTTTGAACAAAATTTAGTACTTTCTATTAACAATGACAGAATCCCCATAGTTCAGGAGACAAAAAATCTAGGAATTATATTTGATAGCTCGCTTGGCTTCAGCAGTCATATAAAAAACAGAACAAATTTAGCTTACATGCGACTAAAAAATATAAACAAATTAAAAAAACATTTATCAGCCAAACAAAAATATTATTTGTGTAATACCTTAATTTTATCACTTTCTGACTATGGAGATGTAGTCTATGGTGATTCCCTATCGTCGCGAACTAAAAAAAAGCATACAAAAAGTTCAAAATAGTTGCTTGAGATTTGCGTTTGGAACTCCATATCGAAACCGTATCACTCCTTATCTGAATAACTACAACATATTAAACATGACGAATCACAGAAAACATCACATGTATTTTTTTATCTATAGGGTTATAAAAACACGTCAACCGCCCTATTTAAGAGAAAGATTTGTGCCTTTGCCTAGTCCCCAGAGGAGCAGAAAAAATCTCAATTTTAGCGTACCTATGTTAAGCATAGAACGCGTTCCTTCCGACGATTGTTTGCCTGTGTGGCGGTTCACTTATGGAATCATTTACGAACTTCAGTTAAAAGCTCATCGTCAAAAACATTCTCAAAACTGACAAAAACGTTGTTACAGAATCACCAGCTACTTTAGCAGCGTTTGTGTGAGCAAAAATATCGTTTTTACATTCCTACTCGCTGACAGGTCTATACAGATTTGTTCTTCGCGTCCGTTGCCAGCTCCCGGGAGTTGTTTCTTCGTTCTTGCCTTTTTGTGTTTCACGGCCTCTTCATTTGCCTTATTGTTTTTTTTTAAGTTGGTTTAAGGACTTTTAGGGTGCTCAGGGCTTTCTCGCATGGACTCTTTGTATTAAAGGGTCCAATGTATTGGTTTTATAATCGAGAGACTGTCCTTTTTCGTCATTACTCTATATGTAGAATTTCTTTTGTTTATGATGTTTATTCATGACGAAATAAATATTTTGAATTTGAATTTGAATTTGTTATGCAACTTCAACTGCATAACATACCGTAAACAGGGCAACCAAAATTTGTCTGATGGCTTGAGTTCTATGTGTACGAGAGCGAAGCACGAGAAGTGTGTATCAACACATATTAGAAAGAGATAGAAGTTGGCTGAAGAACGGAGGCTATCACCACTTTTCCTAGCAACGGTGCAGAAGGTCGTGCTATCTGTCGCGTTGCCAATATGTTACACCAGAAAATGTTCGCACAGGCTTCTACAGTAGGTTAGGTTCCTGTCAAGCCCAATAAGGATATTTTGTTTTCATTTTCTTTAGAATTGTTTATCTAAATTTTGATACGAGTTAGTGTTTTAACCTATTTTAAATTTAGCTTTGATTAGCTAATCTGTGGCGTTCCTGACCTTTCATTTCGACCTAAGACGGAGCGTCGTTAGGATCTATCGAGAACCAATCCTAAACAGGTTCGAAATAGTTCAAAAATGTGCAAGCTCAAAATAAAATTTGGGCGCAAACAATAAAATAACGCATATTTTTTCATCTTGTTGGAAACGCTGCAGATTACCGCCTCAGCGTTGCTGGACAACGCAGGGTTAAGCTGCGCTATCCAAGCGGCTTCTATCTCTTTCTTGCACATGTGCCTATAGATACTTATCTTTTATACACATTGAACTGAAGCCGTTAGACAAATTTGGTTCTCGGCCTGAGAGGGAGTGATGACTATGCAAAATTTCCCGAAAGTTTTGCAATTTGGGCCTGGAAGGCTGATGATCCACTAAGCTTTCCGCGTGTGAACGGCTATAAAACCGATCCCTTGACTAAAAAGATCAACGTTTTTTTTCCTGTTAGTTTTATCCCGGCTGAACTTTTTTATGCTTTCCCGCTCGCCACTTCTGTTATATAATTTTCCCCTGGACGCATATATCTGCCCATAAACGACGGAAAAACTGATCCCTCTCCCTCTTACGAGCTACAGGAGATCAAAATTTATCGCGTGCGCCCGAAAAGTATTTCTGTATGGAGTCTAGATAGCAATTCCTATGGTGGGACTAATCATTTTTTACGATGATCTCTTATAGGTCGCCGAATGTATTTCAGATAAAATTGTGAAGCTTGAGGAATTTTACCGTTGACGAAAGGATTTATGAGGAACTGGTTCATTGCAACAAAGTTGCGCTAAAGTTGAACAAGGAATAGTGATATTTTATGGACGAGGAGCCTGGGCAACTAGGTCACTCTGTCAAGTGCTACACGTAATCGATATGGTTAATTTGTGTTTCGTAACGGTGAATCTGTTTCGGGATTTATGCATTCGGACCCGAGGAGGACAACTGAAATCACAGATTTTGATTGAAGAATGCATATAATGCGGTACAAATAAGGGAATATATTATAAGTATGTACCGGTGTAAGTCTGAGGGTTCCGATGGGTAAAACTAAGGTGACCTAGAACATCTTAAGGTTTTCACTCCGTTTCAGTGACTTTTATCATTTGGCTTATAGCTACAGTTTCTGTATTGCCTAATAATAGACATTGTTTTCCGTCTAAAAGCGTCTTAGCTGCGACCGCAAAACAGAGGCTTAGTTAAGCTTCGAAATACCCAAGTAAAATTTGATAGGTCGCGTTTGGAATCAAGGCGAATACAACCAATATATTATGTTCATTTATTGCCTATCACTGATTCACAGAGTTTCCAATACATTAAGAGATATTAAATATATCACTATTAGAAGAAATTAACCTGAACATCTGTATTTCTGCAAGCAAGGAGAGTATGAATTACATGAGTCTAAATGCACTTTTTTCTTTCTACTGAGATATTTGAGTATATAACATACTTAAATAACCTTAAATATAAAAATACCTTTCCACATCTTAGAGTTGCAGTCACGCCATCCAATGGCCATGGTAAAAAGAATTAGTATGAGTATAACAAGTTGGAAAAGCACTTCAATGCTTTGCATAAGCCAGCTAAGCACGAACATTTTGAAAGGAAATAACTTTTACTTATTGCCTTATAAAGAATAAAGACAAAAATATACGGTTTTCATCACTTTGTGGTAGATTTCATTCTCCACCCAAAGGATAAAGAAGAACTAAACCAGCAAAACTTAGCCTCCGGTAGAAGCATGAGCATGAAAGCAAGAATATGAAAATCGATGAAGTCAGTCTGCAGCATTCCGAAACTTAACCATTCAACTTACGGAAAAATAATGTTAACAAAAAGTTTTCAAATCACGTATCATATCCAAAACAGCCATTTCAAATATATGTCGATCATGGATATTTGAGAGAAAAGCCAACATTACTATTTTTGCTGTTTGAATTACGTCCCCTGCCGAGCATTTTAGGATGCTGAAAATAAATTATAGGAATTTCTTTTGCTCAATTTTGTTTATTTCTGATAGCTCTATATTGAATGGTTGCTGACATACAGCCGGCGTCCTTTATTAATGATAAACAAATATGTAGTCCGATACTATACTTAGGTCCGATTTTACTATTTACCCAGAATCTAAAATCTTGATCCGGACCATGATAGACCAATCAGAAGGCGTGTAATGGATCGATTATTCGAAAAAATCTGCGGGTTGTGTAAAATTCCTTATAAACTACCGGGCTTAGCTACAAAAACTTATTTTGCCACTTGGTCCGGAGATCAAAACCTGATCAACAATGGCCAGCTAATCTGCTTCGGAAATTGACCAATCGGAAACAAAGATGATAAACCCACCTTGCAGATGATAGAACCAAATTCAAAAACAACATAAACACCTGAGAAAATTGAACAAAAGGATATATCGCTCGTTAATCCAACTAACTCTTTAATGCGTCTTTCATTGTTACATGTTTTTGCTGCGGTGCCTAATCTGCATGTCGCACCTTTATCTGGTTTAGACTGCCTCGTTTGCTAAATTAAATATCAGAAAAAATGGTAGAACCCGGGTAAAAAATTATAAAATTATATAACAAAAAGAAAGGTCTGTAGTAACAAAATATGTAAAATTTAAAATTATTTCTTATGCTTCTCTGTCGGTCAAAGGTTTCGAATTCATATAATTCATATGCACAAAAGAACGATTCTAAGCCTCCTAGCACAATGCCTACGATGCTGTTCGTCAGATTTCACGTGTCGACCAGAGTTTTGTGAGGGTAAATTCATCGAAGAATTATAGTAAAATATCTATGCAAACGCCATAAAAAATAGTCTACTTACAGATTACTTATAATGATCTGAAACTTTCAGGATGAAATTGTATTAAACTTACTACCTACTTACTGTATTAAAAACCACTAGCTTGAATCCGGATGAAACTGTATTAAACTTACTACCCCCTTGCATTATTGAAAACCATTACCTCAAATAACATTCACCAGAAACTCAATATCACATTCAAAAGAAGCTCGCACTGATCGTAGGGTCACTCGCAAGCAAATTTTCCAAATAAGAGATGTCATTTTTCGTACATCGTGAGATTGGTAATTAATAAACTATCGAACGCAATGAACATATATTAATCACAGATTCTTTTCATGCCTTCAACGAATTGTACGATAATAGCAAGTTTCGGTATTTACGATTTGATAAACTAACATCTTCCTCATCGCGTTGAATCACTCTGACTATCGTCACTACTTGACACCCACGTCACAGCACTAAAGCACGACTGATTGTGTCTCAGTGGTATTTTAGTGTTGTGACGTGGATGTCAAGTGCCTCCAAAGTGAAAATTAGGTCTACTTCCATCTCTTCTGAGGGAAAGGGGACACATGTGCAGCAAACTAGGTGGCCTTGCATACTCATCTACTTGTGTGTTGGAGTTAACGTACTATGTTTTTCAAATTAATTGCTCACATTGCATACACTGAGAGATTAGTAATATATTGAGGTATTTGGCAAAAACTAAAATTTGACCAAATCGTCTTTATTTATATATTTATTTATATTTTAAGAGTAGGGATGTGATGCATCCAAAATGCGTCTGCCTGTAATTCCACATGATCGACAAGTTATAAGTTGGATTCAAATTATCAAGCTGTCCATTTTTAGCTTCCTCAAACTGAATGTCTAATATCTCTGCGTATGAGACGGATACTAATAAATAGTAGAGTAAAATGAAAATCGTACTTCTATTAATGGTCATGCAATTTTAGATCAAATAGCTAATAAATATATTGATATAATAAAACATTGTTTTTTCCAATTGTTGGAAGGAATTCAAAAAGTATTTTATCCTACAAAACTGGGCATTTAAAAAATGTTCAGAGACATTAACGTTCCGCTGCATAGACGCCAGACGACGAAAAATGTAAATAACAGCTTTTATTTAGTTTTTTTGGCAAACATTGCTACGTTTCAAATTTTATATATCTCCATTGGTATTCGTCAATATTTTATCCAAAACTTCTTTTTTTTATAACATTCTATCAAAATAGCAGAGGTAGTAATATCGTCCGATGAGCCGGCAACGCCGCAATCCAGGTTTAAAGAATGACAAGGTTATCTGTCAAGACGGATGTCTATGGCAACGCATCTTCAAAGATCAGGAAACTTAAATTTCCGTGAGGGGGGTTAAAAATCTCCCATTTGTTGATGAAAAGATTATTTTGTTTGGATTAGTTTATTATATTCTAAGATTAAAGCTTTCTTGCTCCTGTATTTGTTTACAAATTTATTGTTTTTATGAACCCAATCATCAAGTTTATTTTCAGATTATGTTTGTATTGGCTTATTATTTTAGGGTTTTGTTAAAGTATCAGCTTATGCAACTGGCATTTCACTAGTATGTTTTGTAAGTTGCATATCAAAGGTTCATCTCCGATTAGCCTATTTTTATGCAGTTTTACGAATACGCTTTCTAATTGATCATTGTTGACTCTCATAAAAGGTTTTGACCTCCGGATCAACTGAAAATAATATGTTTTTGTAGGTAAATCATGTGATTCATAAAGAAATTCTTAATGTAATATGGGGATTAGAGGCTTTTCCTACACAACTCGTATATTTGTTCGCTAGTTTCAGAGATATTTTAGAAAGAATCGGCTATATTTATTATATCCGTTACTAGGAAGATGCTGTTTCATTGGCCCATGATGATCCGGATCAAATAATTATATCCCCTCTTAGTAAAATCGGGCCGTAGAATACAGCTAGGTTACTATAATAGTTTCTATAGGAAGAATTTTGAAAAGGTTTCTTTGGATAGCAAATAGCGTCCTACTCTATCAAAAAGTAGAGTTTATACAAGAAAACGCATTTCAGCGATATTCCAGTTCCAAAGGTCTAATTATTTTTCATTACTAGTCCGAGAGATGACTTTCTTTGATGTCTTGTTTGCGAAAAGTTTCTTCCATGGAAAAAATCAGGCAATTACTCGACACGGATAAAAGTTTTAATTTTTGTAAAAATCGCCTCTCGTAACTTACGGAATTTCCTCAACATTTTAACAATGCAAACGACTCGTAATTAAGTGAAACAAATGATGTTCGCCGTTTACCCATGAGATTAAACAAAGTTGAACAGAACGACGAAAAGGCTAATAAGACTTCGGAAAAGAACAAAAAATATAGGATAAAGTTTATACGGAAACAATCTAAAATTGCCCTCTAGATTCATTTAGCTTTTTTTATATACTTGGACTTTCCCAATAATCTGATAGAGCTGCTATCTTGCAAGATATCAAGCAACCAACTCTGGTACACATTTAATATAACATTACTTAGGTTAGTAATAGAAACTCATTCACATCGGAGCTTTCTGAATACCTGTATAGTCAAACAAGAGCACCGTGATCTGAGGTTCATAATAAGAAGGTCTAGTAATTCTGTAGAGACTTACTAGTAATCGGTGTTAATGGAAGCGAAATCAATTTTTCCAATTTAAAAGAGTTTTCATGCATTTCTGTAAAAACTGTTTTTAAATACTTAGGAGTTTTCGTCAAAACAACGACGACATCTTTGACTTCTTGTCTTCGTGTTTCCATTCCCCAAATATAGCCACAGATTCAAGAATGGATGAAAGTACAATGACAGTGCCAATCCAATTCCAACTGAAAGGTCACTTGCTTCTCGTGCGATCCAACAACAGCCCGAATGTACCTGGTCAAAGTCTCGTGAAGCAAGCGTTGAAATGGTTTCATGTTAACCGAACAAAGGATGCCCAGTGAATCCAAAGCGATACCCGATTACGAGGTTGTCTGTTGTTTTCGATGGATAGACACGTTACCCTCGCCTATCGCCCCGAAATCGCCAAGCCATTACGAGAACGCAAATTATTATAATATAGTAATAAACCTTCTGTATCGATTTTCATAAACGAGGAAATTCCGATATAATATAATACAGGGTGGGCTAAAAGTTCCTGACTGATTTTCCCAAGTTAACATACGTGTACTTGATTTTTCTTTCAGATTTACAAAGTAGAGTTCTGGATATTTTAGAATGGAGAGACTTAATCTAATCCATAGAACCAAAGTCGTACAATTTTACTATGAATATATACATTCGATTGTAAACACCAAGAGAGCTTATCGAAGATTTTTTTATGTTCGAAACGCGTCATCCACTGGGGCTATCCGCAGCATTATTCGGCGTTTTCAATCCCAGGGTTCTGTATTGGACCTTCCCCGAACTGGACGACCACGTTTAGCTTTCACTGGAGAAAACATAGAGATAGTAGAAGAAAGTGTTCAGGAGGTCTCGAAACATCGACCAGAAGAAGGTCAACTCAATTAGGCCTCGCCAGGACATCCCTCAGAAGAATTTTGAAACATTTGCGGATGTTTCCTTACAAAATTCAACTGGATCAGTACTTACAACCACAAGATTTTGCACAACGACTAAATTATGCGATTCGTTTTCAGCAATTGGTTAGAGAGGAAGAAAATTTTTAAATCGTCTAATACTCATTTTCATCTCAATGGTTTTGTGAATACGCAAAATGCATGAATTTGGGGAAGGAAAAATCCAAGGGCTGTACACGAGAGAGAATTTCACCCCATTAAATGTACGGTTTGGTGTGGTGTTACCACCCAGGGTTTTATTGGGCCTTATTTCTTTCAAAATGACGATGAAACTGCGATGACTGTTACTGGCGAGAGGTATAGAGCTATGCTTGAACATTTTTTGATTCCAGCGCTTGAAAATAGACCTGATATGTGGTCCCAACAGGATGGAGCCACAGCTCAAACAGCTAGAGCCACAATGGCATTGTTAAGAGGCTTCTTTGGCAAACGTCTGATTTCAAAAAGATCGGTAATTGAATATCGCCCACGTTCCCCTGATTTAACCGCGCCAGATTCTTATCTATGGGGATATTTGAAAGAAAGAGTTTACCGCAATAAACCTCGAACCTTAACACAACTTATTGACATTATCATAATGGAAATTCGAGCCATAAATCGGGAAACACTAGAGGCAGTTATGGACAATCTCTTGGAAAGGAATGTTGTGTGTGAAAGAGAAAATGGCCGTCACGCGACATTATCTTTCATAATAAATACGAAAAAAAAACTCCAATAAGTATATTTTATTTTTGTAAAAACTACATTAAAAAGTATTAATAAAAAAAAGTTAATAAAGTTTAAAGTAGGTCAGCTTCTTTTGGCCCACCCTGTGCAATACCAGTGGCGGGGTCTAACTAATAGCAATTCTACTTACCCACTGTAGGGCAGTGTTCAAATAAGTACACAATTAAGCTAGAACTAAACCAAATAATTAATGAAATAGACAAACAAAGAATATATGGTGAATGAAGTTTTCCAAAAAGAGTTGAGTAGCGCAGGCTGTTGAAAAGAGACATAAGTGTAATTTTGTAATTGTAATTATGCTTTCAACTTTTTACTACCATACAGAATGTACAACGACAGGAGCAGTCAATTTTATGTTAAAAAGAAACGTTACCACTTTTGGTACTTACCTACACCATAACCTTCTATAAACAATAATAAAGAAATCACAAAACATTGAATTTAAAAAGTCCCATCATCGATCCTACTGAATATCAAACAAATAACATTTTACTTTCAATTTAAACTTGTTCATGTCTAGGAGCTTGAATTCTTGTGGAAGCTGATTATACATACCTCCTAATCCCATAATATTTGAACGATCATTGGAACATGGCGGTCTCGTGCTGAGGAACTGTGCAATTCAATTTTGATCTAACAATTTATGCATAAATTTACATAGGTGACGGAGTCTCCTATTATTCAAGTTAAGCCATTCGCATTCTTGGACTTTGTGTGATATAGGTTCATACCTCCTGATTTCATATACCAGCCTACATCAGCTATTTTGAACCCGTTGAATTTTTGTTATATCAGCACCAGTCAAACGCGGACTATAAATAAAGCTAAGCACCAAGGTCTCATACAATGTTTTCTGTGGTTTTTTACTTAGAGAATGTCTGCCGCTATAAATGATTTTCAGAAAACTGAATGTTTTAATTACTAGAGTTTAAGTATGGATAGAGAAACGGAGGCTTGGTTCAATAGTTAAACCTAAGTAACGAGCAGAATCGCAGAAACTTTCAATTTTCAAAATATGTGGTGTTATTTTCATTGCCAAAACAAATAACTTTTTTTCTAGGATTGAGCTTCAAGTTGTGCTACTCGTAAATATACTGATCGATCGAAGCTCTTCATTGAGTGTTCGTTCCGCTGCTGCTCTGTCTTTTATAAAAATGCTAAAATAAACTTGATTGCATTTTATTTAAAGTATATGCCGTGTATATTATGTATAACAAGGGCTCAAGCATAGACCCTTGTGGCACCCCTGACAGAATATCTATGCCTTCCATGGATTTTCTGCGAGCGTCTAGGTAAGTAGCTCCCTATCAAAAACAGTGAGGAGTTAGTGACACCATAGCACTTGAGTTTTAAAAACAACAATTCATGATTTATGGTATCAAAATCCTTGGGGAAATTCAAAAGCACAAGAACGCTAGAAAAACCTTGACCATACGCCATAACTAGTGATGTTTCAGTACTTCTTTCCGATCTGAATCCGGATGGGCAATCGGGAAGTAAAGCATGAAATGAAAAATATCTACCCGAAACTGTTGCCTATGAGGATGATATGATGATTGTACAATTAAAACAGCAGATAATCTCGTATTTGCATGTCCTTTGAAAGTCAAAATGCCAACTTCGGAGTATCTTGTACTTTAGTGACCTTGGGCTTCACGTAACCCAGCCAGGCTCAGGACAGTTCGATCTGTTGTCGGAACACACTGTATACTAGCGACAAAAAGAACTGAGCTGTTACCTGGAAGACAAATCTTATATATCGCTTGTAGCAAATTCAGATGAAACTGTTGGACACACATTGATTTATATGTGGTGAATACCAAATGACGTATACGTATGTTGTATTTTCATCAGTGCAGATTGTTAACATCAGAGGCAATCTATCGATCACTACCTTCATTGAAATACTCATTTTGTACAAAGGTATCAGAAGCATACCGTTCCATAAAAACTGGCACAACGAAGCGTGAATCGGAAATTGGATTTCATCGCCCCCGGAAACAGTAGAGAGTTCATCAAAAGACCGGTAGCAATCGCCATAACAGTTTCTGGCATTGAAGCTATCCTGCATCTCGTTACCTGAACGGCTTCTCTGTTTCCCTCATTCGCTATCCCCTTTAAGACTGTATCTCTTTTTTCGAGACTTCTGGATTTTTATGCGAATCGGCCAATGGGAAGCAATGAGTTTTGCGATATATTTGATGGAACTGCTTTTTTTGATGTAGTTGAAGTAAACGGCTTTGTTCCGAGAATTTCAGCGAATGTTATATTAGTGAACCATCTGCAACTCAGTAGTTTCCAAGTTGATCTTTGTCATCATCCCGTACAATCAGTATTATTCTCTGTTACAGCATAATAGTAATAATAATAATAATAATAATAATAATAATAATAATAATAATAATTGTAATAATAATAATAATAATAATAATAATAATAATAGTAATAATAATAATAATCTATATTTCAAATTGTATAATGACATTACAAAAATTGTATAGCCACTACAAAATGAAATGTTGCGTCACTGTCACCGTAACTATAGTAGTTTACCTGAGACCTTTTTTTGTGTTACATGGTTATTTATCTTAAAACAGCTTCAATCTGAAACTATTACAACTCCCATAGAACTCATCTATTGTATAAGGTTCTGACTGTACTAGAAACCGCTTAATAGTCTTTTTAAATCTATGTAAACTGTTTATGTTTTTAATTTCATTTGGTAGATTGTTGAAAAATGTTAAACACATATAAATGGGGCTTTTGGAGGATAATCTACGTATTGGATAACTAACATTGACTGTTCGAGTATCTTAAACAGTTTGCACCTCAAGCTGAAATAAACTTTTATTTAAAAAAAAAATATAAGGCACTCGTACACATAGATGGCATACATAGTCATGATTTTTTCAGTTTTAAACACTCCCTTGCAAGTTTTATTGAAATTTAGTCCCTTTGGCAGACGTACTGCTCTTTTTTGAACAACAAAATTTTTTTGAATAACCCTATTGTGCCCCCAAAAAATAATTCCATGCTTTAGAACACTTTCAAAATTAGCATTGTACAATGTTTTCATTCTCGTATTATTTAGATACCTTGATATTACCATAAAACCATAGCAAATGGAATTGAGCCTATTCAGCAGTTCGAAAATGTGTTGTCCAATCTAAAAATTCATCAATACAGATGCCTAAGAATTTTACACTTTCACTCAACTGCAGTTGATGATCATCTATATCGATACATTGTGGCTTAACGACTTTACTCTGCTTAGTCCTAAATAATGTTGCATCAGCTTTGGATTTATTCAGCACTAGTTTGTTCTCGGAAAACCGAGTATCCACACTTCTGAATAACAGGTTCCCATTAGCAGTTAGGTCCTCTACAGTTGTCCCACCCAACACTAAATTTGTGTCATCAGCATAGCAGATAATTGTATGCTTGCTCTCATCACCACTAGTAACAAAACAGAGATCGTTTAAAGAAACTACAAACAAAAAGGGCCCAAGTATACTACCGTGTACTATGCCAGTTGAAGTCTACTCAATGTTTGACTTGTAAGTTTGACCTCCTTTAACAGTTTCAACCCTCTGTTGTCTATTAAAGAGGTATGACTTGAACAATTCTAGCGCAGTTCCTCTTACACAATATCGCTGTAGCTTTAATAACAATATGTCTCTGTCAATGCAATCATAAGCTTTGGACAAGTCCAGGTAAAAGCCAACCGCTAAGTTTCCCTCCTCTAATTGCTTAAATACTGTTTGAACAAATTGAAAGGTTGCAGTATCTGTTGATCTCCCATGTAGGTATCCATACCGATGTGTATTAAATAAATTGCAGTCATTCATAAATTCTAATAATCTCTTACTGATGCCTAACTCAAATAATTTTGAAAAACCCCTTAAAATATTGATTGGCCTATAATTTTCGAATTGCGTTGGATTACCTTTTTTAAAAATTGGTTTGATAGCAGCTATTTTCAAATTCTCTGGAAATGATCCTTGTCTAAAAGCATTATTAATAATTAAGCACAAAACATGTTTTAAAACTGGAATGTAAAGTTTTACTATTGTTGATGGAACTTCATCTATACCACAGCTGAATTTATGTTTTATCCTCCTCGACACTTCATACACTTCATCAACAGTCATGGGTCTTAACTATAATGATAGGTCGTTTTCTTGTAAATTGCAGTCAGAAGGTACCTGTGTCACATCTTTCAGTAAAAGCGGAATTGCTGATAACAAATATTCATCTTTTCTTTTGAACTGATTTTATTACAGTTCATTATAGCTGCTCTATTTTTTTCCGCTTTTAACGTTTTCCACAGCGATCGCCATTGATTTAGGATTGAATTTTTCTTTGAGGTCCTTTTTGGTAAGCACACTTTCTTGTTTTCCTAGGTTTTATTACTATTGTTTCAGTTTTAATTTTTAACAACATTCCGTTCATCAATCTGTTGATCAAAATTAGCTGATCATTAGTTTTAACATCCTGGTAATCAATAGCTAGGCGTAAAGATTTTATTTCCTGAAGTAAAGTTGTCTCCAACTGCTTGACGGGATTGCTGATTGATGTAGTTGCACTCAAAACTGGAACACTGGTACAATTATGTTTGAAACATTCCTCATATGATAATACACATTTTGATACAATATCTGTAAAAAGCGGCGAACTACAGGAGCACGATAATTCCGATATTTTTGAGAGCTGTTCAGAACACGTGTTACTGGTACTATACAACACTTTAGAACTAGTTCTGAACTGCACTTACTTGGGGCATGTGCGAAAAAATAATTCGGAATTAGTTCTGAACTAGTTTGGAACTGCTTGTTGGAACAAAACTGTTATTATAAGGAGCAGTGCTTTGAAACGGGAAACACAAATATTAATGAATTAATAAATACCTTCTGGAAAAAGTAAAAAGTCACGTCAGCTTTCGGTCCTTTGATCATACCTCGTATAACCTGACAGGGATTCAACAAGCACTTTCATTTATCTTTCCGTTCCACAATCGTCAAACACAAAGTGTTAGCCCTTTTCTAATATTTATTTTTCCACACCTGTATGACGCAGACAATGGGTAATCTGAACCCGTACAGAAGCGTAAATCATACAAAATAATTACCTTTTCCCTTATGAGTGGCAAAAGGTAGCAAAATACCGTCCGAAATGCTTTAACGCCAGGAAAAGCACGAATTTTGTTTGATTTTGCCCATCCGCTCTTGATGAGGGGAACGTAAACAGAATTTCGACCCTCATGTGTGGTCATTGGCGTACCTGATTTGGAAGGGTTCTTTGTGGAGGTAATCGCCATGAAACTCAATGACAATGTAGAAGTTGCTTTGAATCATTTTATAATTTTACATGCTGCAATTTTCAGATGGACGAAATGGGCATATGGAAACATATTTTACATTTTTATATTGATCCAAATATCGCCAAATATGATGTAGTTCTATGTAATTGTATTTGGGCTATTTATTTTTATAGGGTGCTGTCTAGTATGAAAATTGTTTCTTCTCACTTTACATCATAGCTTTATGAACATATAAACTTCTAATATTAATATTCCTTTTATTTTGGTTTCAGGTAGGGCATCTTTATGCGACATCATTGGTGCTGCTGACAAAGGACCAACACTGACTTTATACAACCCCAGAAGATGGTGAGATCTTACCAAATATTTCCAGCTAACCTCACCTAAGCAAATTAGGTTATTACCGTTCCGTCATTGTTTCTAGAGTAGAAGTTGAAGACATGTATACAGATATTATGGAAAAGTGAGTGAGGGTACATGGATCATATGATTACAGAATGCATTTAACTGTAACTTAAAAAATATATCCTTCTCAATTTTACAGTATCCGTAGGCTTGTGATCCAAGGTAATATCTTCTGTCGGCGCTATAAACAATATTTCAATATCAAATATTGCTACACAAGAGACAGTTTGGGATTCGTCCATACTGGATTCATTCTGGAAACGACAATGGAGTAACGCTCTATACTAGCAGTTGTTCGAGTTACATGGACACTGGCGTTAATCGCTAACATACTGTCGTTTCCAGAGTCATATCATTTTCTCAAGTAACCACAAAGTAAATGTTGAAACAAACATTTTTTCCGGTATCTTGATACAAACTTACTAATTTATCCAATGCTTACCACTATCTCGATACCTTCGTGTAACATATGGTCTGCGCCAGGAAGTGCACTCAGCTACGCGCTGCCAAAATACATCCGCGCAACTCAATCAAACAGGACCATTGAAACATTTGTATACGGCCTAAATGATTCTCACACTCACACTGCGAATCTAGATGCTTTTAATCCCTTTAGCAGCTAATTATTCAAATTCAAAATTCAAAAAGGCTATAGAACAAGTGAATGGTAATCAAACATACACAAAACGATGTACAATACCGGACAAGAGCCTGGAAACATTCTTAGTAATTTTTAAAAAGTGCGCTAATTCTTTATTCTTTAGCATTATGTACTATTTTTTTCTCATATAGTTTGCTTACAGTCTTGAGGGTACAAAAGACAATTTGTGTCCGCCGTGGTACTACAGACTAGCATTAAAATACCTTCATATCATTTTATGACCAAAAATGAGACGACAAAAGTATGGAAACATATTTTTTATTACAAAATTAATTACAATAACACTACAAAAAAATTAAAAAATACTGTCTAGCTAATATTTGATAGCATAGCCTGTAGCATTCAAAGCTGCCTGACATCTGCTGTTCATAAAAGACACCAATTTTTTACAGACGTCTGTTGGGATATTTTGCCAAATATTTTTTACATAATCAAATAAATCGTGCCTTTTTAAAGGTTTGTCTTGCCAGTTGTGTTCAAACATGTTCCCAGAGATGTTCTATAGAGCTTAGGTCCGGGGACTGAGAAGGCCATATAAGAACATTAACATGTTTTAGCCTTAACCAGTCCTTTACGAATTTTTAGATATGCTTGGGGCTTACTAAGAATATCTTTGTAAAGTTTTTGATCCATTTTCCTTATAATTTCCAGTACCAGGACTATAACAACAGCCCCAAACAATGACGTTGCCTCCACCGTGCTTAACTGTTGGCAACTGATACATTTGTCGAATCTTTTTCGTATTGGACGTTTCACATATACCGCACCGTTAGATCCAAACAAGTTAAATTTGCTTTCATCGATCCATAAAAATGTAGTACATTGTTGTTCTTCCCATAATAATGTTAGTATCTGTTTCCAAACTTTTGTCCGCGACTGTAGATAATATCCATCAGAAAATAAACACGTATACAGATGAACAGTGAAAGCAGTGAAAATATAAGTAATGAATCAGTCAATATAAGCATATTATATGATTGTATAGCGCTGAAATTTTAAAAACGAGTTGGTACATTACCGGTAAAATACATTCAAAAAACAAGATTCTTGTGCCCTGAAGTATGACAGTAATAATAACGGCAGATATATCATGAATATGAATAGTAAAAATACATTTAATTGTACAAACGTAATGTACAGGTATATAAAGTGCTGCAAAAAGTAGTTGCGCGAGTAACAAAAATAATATTTACTAAACAAAACTCTTCGTGCGAGTAATATCATTTTCCGACTGAGTAGAATTTTAATTTCCTTTTATAAAATGTCAACGTTTTCGCATTTTTTACCTATGATGTTAAATAATTAGAAATTTTCACACCCAGTGAAATTGTACATACACTTTACTATCCACTTTTTAGCAATAAATACTAGCGATGAACCACAGAGACAGACTGCATAGTGCCATCGAGATGCTACATACGCATGATATAAGCTACGCAACATAAAAGAAATTACCGACCTAAGATTTCGTTAAACATGTGTCATTGTATTTACTTTAGCAGCTAACTCTTGACAGTGAATTTGCCAATTGGGATGCAGTCTCAGAAATTTTATATTAGAAGGTCAAGTTAACCGAAACTTAATCTTTTTTCCTCCCCTTTTCGAACCCTCTGACTCCGCCCCCTATTTCACACACACAATTATTCGGAATGGACATGTAGCTCTGCAAAAACGCTGATGAGGGCATATTACGTATCGCCTGTAGCGCCTTATTTTCGATGCTGGGTTATCCCGCATTTCTGGGTCAGTCGTTAGAGCATAACATTTTGTGGAAATAAATTGAACCGTCAAAGCAGCCCGAATTCAATTTTCTACTAACCACAAGCATTATGTTCCGTTTCCTTTGTCGCTATTTCACCAATTATGCGCTCTTATCACTAATTCGTTACTCAACGGAGGCTAAACATTTGTAGTGTTCATCTATGCCCTAGATCGTCAAAACAACTTGAACGCCCGCTGTGTATGAATTAACTAATGCTGAACAAAATTTGGCTGCTAAGGGAATTGCACCTGTTTTTTCATTGCTAGGTAACACCAAACTACCAGCAATATGATACGGCTACCACATTTTGATTTTCAATTCTAAAAGCTTCTCTAAGGCTGGATTTCATCAGGATTGTCAAATCAACAGTCACTTATTCTCCACCTATAGGGTAACAGTCCGTCAAATACAGCAAATGAGCTTCAAGTTCCAGTCAACAAATTTTAGCAGCCAATAGATATGAAATATTGAAAACAAAATACTGTCGAAGTGAGAGGACAGCTTGTCATTGAAACATCACCAGCTTATTCAATATTAAGAAATTACATATCATTCAGTCAAAATTTAAAAAAGTTTGATTTTTTAATAAAATAGATGTTTTTTTTATATCTTCGACTGTTTATTCTAATATTGTTTTCTTCAATTGATTTGCGATTTTACTGATTTAGCATCACCTACTGTGTGTTTTTTCCTGTAAACCTCTTGCAGATAGCCATTAAGCACCTACTTGATGACAGGCTCTACCAAAACTTCCATAGATATTGCTCGTTTCTGAAGATTCATTTACTTACTTGCCATTCATCTATAACAATATAGCACCTTAGATTGATACTCCCACAAAAACCATTCAGGGTTTTTGATATCCATACATAAAGTCGAATATTTTTCGTTGTTCAGGAACTGAACGAACATCCACACTATATTTAGAGCGACTAAGCAATACCCAAATATATGTCGTAAAGCTACCGGCAAACCTGAAACCTGCAAATAACTAGAATTTGCAATAACTTTCTTATTTCACGGAGCACACATTCTAGGTCATATTCATATTAGACATTTGGATAACAGCTGATTAACATATTTCAAAAGTCCCCAACAAGCGACACATGTTTGAGATTCCTCTACGCTTGGTCCCAGTGATGTACGCTCCGCCAACTGTTGAAATATAATATAAATATAATATAAAATCTTTGCACAGTACTTGAATAAAAATGCTAATGAAAATTTGAAATTATTTTCATACATCTTGAGAGTAGGGATGTTCGACATGATCCTATATTTAGAAGTACCGATACTTCTGCTTCCCATACCCGATATTTTGGATCGATAATTTTATATTCGACACTTGGGTGTATCGAAACATTTCACGAGTAGCGTCATCTTTCGATCCCGACTGTGTCAGAAAGAGTTATTAACTTCAGATTACTTTTCTTCTTTGTTTCCTTCCGGTGGATATCGATAACTTTATTCCCACATTTTAACTCTAAATCGATAAGAATCGATACATGTCGATACTTTTCGTGGATCGAAACATCTCTAACCTTGACAGCTTGTCGTTCTCATTAACTGCGCTGCGGGGTGCGGTGTTGCCTTTACTATTTTTTATTTTGATAAGATCTTATGAAAAATAGATGCTTCAAATGAAATATTGACGCACACGAATGTATATGAATAGAATCTAAAATATACGTTCATGAGAATATTTACCGAAAAACTAATCTTCCACGACTTTTCAAAATATGTTGCATATTTCCATACTGACCGAAAAAGTCTTGAAATCAAAAATAAAGCTGAAAGTTAATTTAATGTAGTCTCCGTAATTTTATGCCCCATATCAATCATACATATGCATACACACTCAGGCAGTCGGGCACATGACAGGCGTAGATTTGCGTTGCCTATGATTACGAACGCACATCCTCATCCCTTACTCCGCTTGCCCTGAACTGATTCTTGTGGGTACAAAAGGTACAGGCTGGTAGGTTACCGTCATTACCGCATCACCGGACAAGCAATAAAGAAACCATATTCTGTCTGTCTTTAAAATAAATATTTAATTAAAATATGAGGAGAGTTCATGAGTTCAGGGGCAAAACAGAAAAATATTCACAATCCTATAAGCAAGAACCGAAAAAGGAGTTTCCAGAATGAAAGAGCGACCAGAACGCACATTGCACAAGTTGTAACATAGAACTATGCCCTCAAAACACATATTGTGTGCGCGCTCAATACAATAATAAACGTTTTTCATAGACGGTGCTGTGTGACTCAAAGATCCTTGATCCACCACTGACCTTGGAAACGGCTTTTCCTTATACCGAATTCTGCGACACTATTTACCGATTCCGTTTTTCTTGCCGGTCCGGCAACACTGCAGATCACTTCAAAAGCAATTGATATCACAGACGCTTTATAATAATAGAGATAACAATGTTTTTGGATTTATATTTTCCTAAATAGGTATATTTGATTCTGACTTATAATATCTAGACGATGAATAATAGGCAGACGCGGATACATTTGCAAATATCGATGTTTTAGGACCCAGAAATGCAGAATGTGCTGTTTGTTTACATTTGGTGTGGATTTCTAGATCATAAATTGGCAATTAAATTGTTTCTGGTATAATAAAAGATGACGAACCAGTAGGAGTATATTTTATATCCTTTTTTTTTGCAACAAAAATCGGTTCATTTCTACAGGTACTACGTATTATGTACAGCAACACCCTGTACATGATATAGAGACAAAACTAGATTGCCATGCATGAGCAGTCGTCAAAAACAGTGGAAAAGTCCTATTAAAGATAATAGCTAGAAAATCGACCTATCATTTCTAACATTTTCAGTGGTCCATTTAAATAACAAACCGTCTTTTGTGAAATCAGAAATTCTATCAAACTTATCCTAATTCTAAAACTCAAAGAAATAATATTACATCTACAATGCACCCTTATATACATATGAAGCAGCCGCTTTTTCACGATTTCATTCCATGGTTCAATAGAAATTACCGAGATTAGGAGAGCTTTGACAGCTTTCGTCAAATTGAATTTCGATAAGCTGCTCTCTAATTGGTCGAAGACCCCGTTAGACTCAAATATTTGTGAAATCGATCCTAAATGTCTGATTTCATAGATAGCATTTTTTTGTGTATTCCGGGCGTAATAAGCGTTTATTTCCCATAGCGTGTTAGAGCAACTTTGACGCCTTTGGATATACCCCAGCTAAAGCTTTAAGTAAACTCACACCATATTCTGTGACCATCTTCCTTACGCCCTGCATACGTAAATAACCATCAGTAGTTGAGAAATCGTGAATGTATCTATACTAAGTGACATATAAATCCGAACACCCAGTTTAAATGGTTTTATTTTAATAAAATTTTGTATAAGTACTTAATGAAGCATAATAAGTAAATGATAAAAATTTCAAAATGATTACACGGCTTTAACCCTTAACTGGTCCGGTGCTCGACTAGTGACATAACTGGTCCGGCGTAGTCTGTGAGACGACGACGTTTTAAACGCAAAAATAAAACACAAAAAAAAGAATGTAATTATTTATTCAAAAACTGTCGATAGCTTGAACATAAATGATATATACTTCGTCAAAATACAAGTGATTGGGCATTGAATTGAGGACATATAAATAAAAGAAAAAAAAAGGTACATAATTTTACAACTAAAAACTTATTATTTCCTAAATAATCATATCAGTAAGAGAAGTTTAAATGAGCTGATATTTTTTTCCAAGAATTCGTTTATAAGGCAATATATAACCATAAGACAGATGCAGATATGCAATGTTGAAGGTATTTTTCATTCCAGCAAGGCCGTAAGTTTATAGATTTGCGGTACAGTTTTTGCAGAGGGGATTCGTGCAAGTCAAGCATACTGGTTTTTTGCAATAAATACATAGATATTTGGTCATCCTCCGTTTGTTGCTAGGACATATATGACAAATCCTACGTTTTTGAAGGACAAGATTTCCTCCATCATTAGTTTCTTGTTCTTCCGGGACTCTAAGTATCCTTCTAATCATAGTTCGAATTTCCCGTGGTAAATTCATCATTGTCATGCGTCGTTTCATATGATCTTCCACCAACTGCATAGCTAACTGTTTTCCGAAATCGCTTTTTTCTGTTATTTTAGGATTGTTTTTATAACACTGATGGAGAATATAGGAATTTACCACGGAAATATCAAAGATACGAAAAAATATTGTCAATGGCCATCTTTGACTACGACGACTGGATGTACTTTTAGAACATTTTTCGTCAATGGAATCGACTCCTCCTTTATTTTCGTTATAATAAGTGATTATTTCGGGTTTGTTAGCTACTTGGTCAGTGTATTCTCTGTCGTGCATGGAAGATATCAGAATTGTGGCTTTTCCAACCTTCCCAACGTGGGAAATTATTGTACATTCCTCCCTAAATCCATAGAGTGTTGATCCTGCAGCTCTTTTGCGATTGGGTAGGAAAGTCTGTGGTATTTCGGCCTTATTTTTTTTTAGGGTCCCTACATATGTTAATTTTTTTTTTAGAAGGACGTCCACTAACTGTATTGATGAATACCAGTTATCAGCTGTAATGTTGCGATTGCTGTTGAAGAGTGGTGTTGCTAGGCGTAATACTGCTTGCGTAGGTTTTAAAAGTTTCTTATCTTCGTCACTGAGACCAAAACCATCCGAGTCTTTTCCGCAGTAGATGTAAGCATTGTATAAATAGCTATTACGCGCATCTGTCAAGCACTGAATTTTGAGACCATATTTTGCTGGCTTGTTTGGCATGTACATCTTGAAGCGACATCTCCCACGGAAATTAACCAGCATTTCGTCTACAGTAGCAGATTGCCCTAATCCATAAACACTTTGACAATTCTCTATGAAACTGTTGAATACAAAGGATATAGCTGCAGCAGGGTCATCCTTTTTGCGCTCCTCTCTATCGTCCCGATTATCAAATCTTATAGCAGCTAAAAGGACAGCAAATCTTTTCTTACTGAGAACTGCTCTAAATATGTCCCTACCTGTTCCATCTGTTGCAAATAGATGGTCCAGATGTTCATGACTTGAATTGAATACAGCTGTGTAGATAAGTAATCCAAAAAAAGCTTTCAACTCGGTTATATCTGTTTCCCTTAGGTGATGTTTTGAAACAGCAGAATATTTTTCACTCATTGAATTTAGTTTTTTGTTAGTGAACTGAGTAATATGTTCCAAAATATTATCACTAAAAAGTAAGCTCCAAACAGCCAGGGGGTCTGCTGTCTCGCCAAGCATACTTGCCTTTGACTTCAGTACAGGTACCTTCATGACAATATTGTGTCTTCGGACCTTAGATGATGGACGAACTTCTGAAGTGCACCACCTGTACCGATTTTTGCCATATATATATTTCTTTTCACTTTCAGGTGAGTCCAACTCATCACTCCCATTGTCCTCCTCACATTCAGATAATTCAGAATTAGTGTCATGCTCTGACTCAATATTATAGTCTTCCGACACGTCATCTATATCACTACCATCAGTTAATTCGTCATTCCACCTAGCTAGAGTTTCTTCATAATCCCGATCGCCCCAACGTACCCGTTTAGATGGCCCAGCCATAACTCCGTATCTGTGCACCACGTACTAAAGTAACGCAAACGGTCCGGCGTAGTCTGACAGACTACCGCACAAACATAATCGCTCCTAACTTAGGACACAAATGAGCAAAATTTACCGAAATACGCCTATTTTCAAGTGACCAATAGGGGAAGGATTAGACGGAGTGATGCGTCTGTAGGCGGTTCCAGTGGCGCGTAAACAGGATTTGTTATTACGGCGTAGTCTCTCAGACGACGCCGGACCAGTTAAGGGTTAAAGCCCTTTGTCCTTTAATAATGTGTGGATGCACCCTGATATGCTGCGCTTTCTCCAACGCGCCTAGGCATGCTTCTGATCAGGTGGTCAATGTCCTCCTGTGGTATCTCATTCCAGGCACCCACCAACTCCTCTCGCAGTGCTTCTAGAGTCTCATATCCCACACGTGCTCAATTGGGGATAAGTCGGGAGATCTTGGTGGCCATGGTAACAATGTGACATCATTATGTTGAAAGAAGTCTATTGTGACTCTTGCAACATGTGGTCGGGCATTATCTTGTTGGAAAGTTGGATCTGCCAGGGTGTCAAGATGGGGTAAAAGATGGGGTTCTAGAACTTCGTGGATATAACGCTGTGCGTTCATGTTACCTCTTATGAAGATTAAAGGTGACCTGGAACCATAAGCTATAGCACCCCAAACCATAACTCCAACAGTGTGATGAACATGTCTTTCAACAAAAAACTGAGGATTCCTCCTTTCACCACGTCGCCTTCTAACCCTGGCACGACCATCGTGCATGCCTAAACAAAATCGAGAATCGTCACTAAAGACAATACTGTTCCATTCCTGATCCCAGAGTGACCGTTGTCTGCACCACTCAAGGCGATTACGTCGGTGTTCTCGAGTTAAAGAGAGGACCCAGTGTGGCCGGTATGAAAACAAGCCAAAACTTCTCATTCGTCGGTAAACACTTCGCATGCCAATAGGTCTTCCGTGTTCTGTAAACCATTCATTTGCAATGGACCTGGTAGTGGAGAAACGGTTCCTTAAGGCCAATAATTTTAGGCGGCGATCTTCACGGTCTGTTGTTCTACGGCGGCGTCCAGTGCCCCTTGCTCTTTGCGTACGGCCTTCTCGAAGCCATGCCTGACAACACTTAACCACAGTGTCTACACTTCTTTGCACTCTAACTGCAATTGCCCAAAAAGAAAGTCCAGCTTCCCGAAGTCCCACTATACGGCCCCTATCAAGCTCAATAAGTTGACGAAATCCTACAGGTCTCCGTACTCTGGGCATCCTAACCGATCGTAAAGGATGTCAAGAACCAAAATCCGCGAACGTTGATTCTTTACTGCGGCTGAAATATTCATTTTTAGAGCGTTAGTGAATTAAAAAAAAGCAGTATAAAAACCGGAATGTCCAACTGATAAGGCCGAAAATTTTTTCAGTTGTTATTTACAGTAAGATCAATACATTCACCAACTTTTATTAAAATAAAACCATTTAAACTGGATGTTCGGATTTATATGTCACTTAGTATATGTAAGTTAGACACTGGAGGGAAAGTTATGAACAGACCGTCACAGAAACAATTGGAAACAAAGAAAAAATGGAAACTGTCCACACACAACTGATTATGTAACACAATGATTCAATTTGTATCAATTTGTTACTACTTGTGCTTTTGAGGTCGCTAATTACGATTCTGTCCATGGAAACAGAAAATCATCAATATTAACTGAAAACTTTTTAGCCAGGAATTTAACGATGCAACCCTCTGTGAGGCGTACGATTTTTCCGGCAGTTATTCAAGCTGGAAAAATGAAAGGGCGCCTCCGGCCGCTCAGAAAGATATTCAGAATCCGGCGTGTGGAATTACGTTTTTAATTAAGTTTCTGTCGCTTGTGGCACAAACAGAGGAACTGCGATTTTTAAAAAATATATCGCTTTTTAAATGAGTTATGTGATACCATTCAGGGATATACAGCTGATCGTTAGGCCCGAAGCGAGATACTCAGGTTCATCTGTAACGTGGAGAAAAACGTTTAAAAGCAGTTTGTCCTGAAATTTCTGCCCGTGTTTTATGACTGAACAAGTTCCTATGAAGCAGGCAAACAAATCGTGAGTTATTGTAGTTAATGAATATAAAACCTCAAATTAGCAAGTTTAATTGGACGGTTACCCAAACCTGTCTAGGGGTATACTTTGGAGAAATTTGCCGAAAACTGAGAGACCTCATGTCGTATGACAAAACAGGGCTAACAACCTATAGTCAACGCCAAACAAAGTGGCGTGCACGTCATCAAGGTGGGTGTGTTGAAAAATTTACATTGTTGCCAAAATTTTTGTAAAATAATAAAATTTATTATTTACATATCTATGTTTATAAGCAATATTAACCTCAAATGAGAACAAAAATAATAGTATAATAAAATTATAGATCTGTACTTGCATAATCATTTAGTATGACAATTATTGATCAGATGACACTATGAAACTACCATATTTAATTGATAGCTTAAAGGTACTGAATAAAAATCCAAATGGGGTCCTCCAAATTTTATGCATGGTATTTATTTTACAGAATTCATACAGAAAAATGCATTCTAAAATTAGGTAAGCTACTGGTGTAAGCTTTTTCTGTACAATAAAGTTAGTCGGAGTTTCTTTCTTCAGCGCTGTCTGAATCTGAATCTTCATCACTCTCAAAGTTGATTATTAAAGGTTCGATGTCTGGTCGATCAAAAATTCGTTCTCTTTCATACCATTTAAAAATTTCTTGCTCAGTATGTCGAACACTATTTTTCCACATGCCTGGGGTAACCGTTTGTAGAGCCTCGTTCCACATATCCAAACAGTCTTTTTCACTGTTACCATCTCTACCACTATGTCTGTTATAGTAACCTTTTGCTATGCCCCAAATTAACTCAATAGGGTTAAATATACAATGGTAAGGAGGCAGACGAAGAACTTTGTGCCCATGTTGTTCCGCCAATTCATCAATCACGTATATTTTAGGTGGTTTGTTTCTAAAAAAGCAGTTATTTTAAGAATAGGAATAAACAAAAGAAATATAAACTGTCGACCAAAATATATATAATTAAGAAGCATTATGTACCGAGCAACAATACTCAATAGCTCTGTTTTAAACATTGTGTTTAAAAATGGTATGTTTTGATTTGTCAACCAGTCTTGGATATTTTTTTTTGTCCATGCATTGTTGGGCACTTTGTTCAATATCATGCTGTGATAAGGGGCGTTATCCAGTATAATCATAGATGGACTCTCCAATTTTTCTAATAACTGATGTTGAAACCATTTCAAAAAATTGTCCTGGTTCATCTCTCCATGGTAATCGCTCAATTTTGTTTTCGAAGAAAATATCGCTTCACTACCCTCAATAAACCCATTTTCATTTCCAGCATGTAATATAATGTATCTAAAATATATTAGTTTTAAATTTTATAGTGCAAATTGTGTAAAAGTACATACCTTTTACCATCTGTTTTAATAGCTTTCACGCTTTTTTGGTTTCCATTTTGCCAAGAGCGACCTATGGTCCCATTTTGAAATATCCAAGTTTCATCGAGGAAGACAAACTGGTATAAGGCCTCAACCTTGGCTTGATTGTATTGCCTTAGAAATTCCACCCTTTTCAAAGCTATACTTGGTAGTTCCATGAGCCCTCGTCGCGGATTGTCCTTAAGCCACTTAAATCCAAGATCTCTAAGCAACCGCCTTAAAGACGTGGCACTACCATCAAATAATTCCCTATCTCTTAATCGAGACCATAAAGTTTGTATCGTAACTTGTTCTTCTGAAACCATGTGTAATATGACATTATAATTTAGTTAACAAATTAATGCAAATTTCTGATAAGTTATTATAATAAGATCTTACTTTTGTGATACATATTATAGATCACTTCTCGAATGGCACTTGTATCCAATGTCGCTGTGTTGGTTACACGTTTAATATAACTCCGCTTTTTCTTGGGCGATTCTAAATTTGCATCACTTTTCACACCCTCGGAAATACGACTAACTGTCCTTAAACTAATTTCTAAAGCAGCAGCAACACGCTACAAAAAATGAAATAAAATTTCACTATTATTAATATACATTACATATAATTATTAGTAACCTACCTCTTGAACAGCATTTAAAGGCAACAAAGGCCCGTTGTTGTCCCTTTCTTGCTCAAAGTAGTGCATTAACGAGGCCACGAGTTCCTTACACCGACTATTTAACTGTTTGGGCATCTTTATATACCAAAATTGCCTTTATCTACTCGTAAAATGAATAATTTTGTTTTGAAACAAACAGTTGTTGATTTACAGTATGCGGGGCCAAAGGATTTATAAAGATTTGAAATGCCACAAATTGATTCAGTGTCAAAATTAATACAAATGTCAGTTCCCAGTTTAAATAAGTTTCAAGGTGACAATGTGTCAACGCTGCGAAATCGGTTTAGTGCGTTTACATGTCGATAAGTGATTGGAGCGTTTGCAAAACATTTTATTTCGCATAATGCGTCTAAATTTATCAGAAAGCAACTTATGTGATATTTTAATAACAATGTTTATATGACTATTAACCATAATAAGAGAGTAATGACCATTTTACAATTTATATATCACATTAATATGGAACTGCAATAGAGCAATTGTTTGTGATAGAAACCTAGGCATTAGGTCGGGGAATTTTTATCGTGATGACGTGCACGCCACTTTGTTTGGCGTTGACTATAGTAGGAAGCACTCACGACAAATTTGGTATACCTGGTCGAATGCTAGGTCACCAATTCAGGACAAAGCCGTAGAGGCCTTTTTCCAGAGATGACGTGCATTTTCGAAAAAATATATGAAAGTGTCTCAAGGATACTTAGACAGAACTCGGAAGAATACTTGTTGCATGGCTTTGATTCGTAGGCATTTTGTGAGAAACTTAGAATTGATGATAAAAAGTATTATTACGTTGCAGCATTTGAAAATAAAAGGCAACGATGCATTTTACCCCTCCGCTATCGCTTTCTGAGTCTGGGGCTTCAGTACACTATGTTGGTCGAGTTTTGTAGCTGTGCAGGCCGAGCTTTATAGCCAATGATGCTTACCAGAACTGTTTAACTTCATTAAGTTGGCACACTGAAGCGTTAAAAACTAAATTCCAAATCTCGTCTCGACAGCTCTACCCTGTGCTACTAGGAATGCCAAGGCACCCCTCAAATTGATGCACTTCTTTTTTCTTTGCTCTTCCTCCTTCCTTCCTTCCTTTCTTCCTTCCTTCTTTCTCCCTGACTTTGTTTGGTATCTGGGCAACCAGACCTGACAGACCTACTGACTTACAAGACTTCATCCAAGAGCAAAGGTCATACGGACCGCTCTGACAGACAATGACGAATAGTGACCACATACGTTAGAGTAAAATACTTTGTGTGATCTATGAGAGTCAAAAGATACTCGGTAGATTGACGAGTCCGTATCAAAGAAATATATTGATCAAAATAGGCATATGTGAATATGAAAAGTAAAACTACTACCTCGAATTAGAAACATGGTCATGATTCTATGTCTGAAACAGTTACGGTCTGAATTACAAACAAAACTCATAATCAGAATACATATGGTTTTATAAAGAAATTTATTAATCATCAGTAGTGATTAAAGGATGAAATATTAAAGAATGCGAACATGAATCATAGGTACAGCTCGTCGTGTATAGGAAGAGATATGAGGATTTGTTTGGGTTGCGCACACGAGAGAGAGAGAGAGATAACGCATTTGGTGCAAAAGAGATGGCACGTACAGTACGTGCAATTCGGTCTCGAGACATACAGACTGTGTCCTAAATTAATCGATTAATTTCAATAATGGAATGGAATCTGTTAATTTTTTAAATATCTTCTTGTGAGACTAATATTCTAAATTTGGTAACTTCATTAACGTTACAACACTAAGTTCTATCATTGTCAGCGTTAGCTAATCAATTCCACGATAACTCGATTTTAAGCATCTATTGCCTATAGTATTTCATGTGGCTCGATAACTCTTAGAGAAAATTTGTTCCATGGGTTGGGTTTATGCGCAATATAAAATTGAGTTTGAGAATATATAATATGCAATTAACGAATCTATACTATTAGGATACCTTGAAATCGAATTCTACGTCCACCAGAAGCATTTGAAAATCTATATCTAAAAAAGAAGTTTTATATATTACCGAAGAAAGTAAAAAAATCGGATTTACGTGATTATCTATATAAATAAGATAAACATACAAATAAGGAAACCAAAACAATTTATTTCATAAAATAAGTACATATTGAACCTTATGTAGCTATAAGACTGATATTGATTAATACTTATTCTATTTTTAATTGTCAATAATTTAAATTAATAAACAATCAAATGAAAGGTAAGGTCAGAAAACTAATATCGTTGTAGATACAGTTGGCAATATTTTAAAGATTTATGAAGTTTCACAGAGGATCAAATCCTGACAGTTTGGAATCGGAATCTGAGCTACTACTTGAACATAAATCTTTGCTTTCACTATCTTCGTCTAGGTTTATCATTTGATCCACAACTAGGTCGAGTGCTGGTTCCATTTCCATATACTGCTTCTCAAAACCTTGCATGCTCACATTGCTTTTACCACTCTTCTTTGAGATAAGAGGCAATCTCAAAACAGAATGACGTTTTTCAACCATTATCCTGTCTATTTCATCAGTTATACAGGGTGACTTCGAAGTTGAGTCATTTATTTTAACAGTGAGTAGATCTGATGAAAAGAAATGTTTTTTCCTTTAACATTTTTCTGGTAAAATTAAATTAATAAAGTTATAGCCCTTTACAAGTTTGAGTACCGCCCTGTCTCAATAATAATATTATGTGCTCGTGTTTGGCAACAACCGATATAATCCGCCTTATCGGTTCATCGCATCGGCAACAAAAAAGCGAAAGAATTTGAAACACTTCTCACGATGTTTTATTCAGTTGTATTCAGTCAATGTGTCAGTCGGTAACGCGCGAGTGAATAGTGGTGTTTGTTGGGTGGCTCAAACGAAATAAAAAATGGCACATGTTTACGAAAATGCTGAACTTGTGGACATGATTCTTATTTACGGTGGGGGGAGTTTTTACAAAATGCTGCCGCGGCATCACGGATTTATGCGGATCGGTTTCCCAATCGAGTGCAACCAACCCCTCGTGCCTTTGTTAATGTAGTACAAAGGGCTCGTGAATCAGGTGACTTAAGACATCACAGGGGAGGGCATGCCGGTGCTCCAAGGCCGCAACGATCAAATACAGGTCCGCAGTGAAATACTTGTCGGGAGGATACTTTATCAGACAAGGTAACTTTTTTTTTATTTTACACACATATTTTGGTTTATCTTTCTTCTAACGTACAATGGTACGGAGCGTTGTCTATAACCAAAACGCTATTTATTGGTAGGTTGGGAATCAGTTTATCCTGAAGTCTTTTTTTATAGTTACAATAGATCATCTCACTATGATAATCACCTGAGTTTCTATTAGATTCAAGTTTCGGATATGCATCTTCCACGAAACCATTTTCGCTACCAGCATGCATAATAATAAATCTTTGTCCTTTTGAAACTGGCCTGTGGAGGCCCTCATTGGTATTATTGCTCCAACCCTTTTCATGCGTATGTGGTGTATGGATGTATGTTTCGTACATATACTAAGTGTCATATAAATCCAAACACCCAGTTTAAATGGTTTTATTTTAATAAAATTCTGTATAAGTACTTAATGCAGCATAATAAGTAAATGATAAAAATTTCAAAATGATTGCACAGCTTTAAAGGCCTTTGACCCTTAATATTGTGTGGATGCACCCTGATGTGCTACGCATTCTCCAACGCGCCTAGGCATGCTTCTGATCAGGTGGTCAATGTCCTCCTGTGGTATCTCATTCCAGGCAACCACCAACTCCTCTCGAAGTGCTTCTAGAGTCTGAGGAGGACGTTGCAAATTGAGCAATCTCCTACCCATCATATCCCACACGTGCTCAATTGGGGATAAATCGGGAGATCTTGGTGGCCATGGTACTAATGTGACATCATTATGTTGAAAGAAGTCTATTGTGACTCTTGCAACATGTGGTCGGGCATTATCTTGTTGGAAAGTTGGATCTGCCAGGGTGTCAAGATAGGGTAAAAGATGGGGTTCTAGAACTTTGTGGATATAACGCTGCGCGTTCATGTTACCTCTGATGTAGATTAAAGGTGACCTGGAACCATAAGCTATAGCACCCCAAACCATAACCCCAACAGTGTGATGAACATGTCTTTCAACAAAAAACTGTGGATTCCTCCTTTCACCACGTCGCCTTCTAACCCTGGCACGACCATCGTGCATGCCTAAACAAAATCGAGACTCGTCACTAAAGACAATACTGTTCCATTCCTGATCCCAGAGTGACCGTTGTCTGCATCACTCAAGGCGATTACGTCGATGTTCTCGAGTTAAAGGGAGGACCCAGTGTGGCCGGTATGAAAACAAGCCAAAACTTCTCATTCATCGGTAAACACTTCGCATGCCAATAGGTCTTCCGTGTTCTGCAAACCATTCATTTGCAATGGACCTGGTAGTGGAGAAACGGTTCCTTAAGGCCAATAATCTTAGGCGGCGATCTTCACGGTCTATTGTTCTACGACGGCGTCCAGTGCCCCTTGCTCTTTGCGTACGGCCTTCTCGAAGCCATGCCTGACAACACCTAACCACAGTGTCTACACTTCTTTGCACTCTAACTGCATTTGCCCGAAAAGAAAGTCCAGCTTCCCGAAGTCCCACTATACGGCCTCTATCAAACTCACTAAGTTGACGAAATCGTACAGGTCTCCGTACTCTAGGCATCGTAACCGATCGTAAAGGATGTCAAGAACCAAAATCCGCCAACGTTGATTCTTTACTGCGGCTGAAATATTCATTTTTAGAGCGTTAGTGAATTAAAAAAAAGCAGTATAAAAACCGGAATGTCCAGCTGATAAGGCTGAACATTTTTTCACTTGTTATTTACAGTAAGATAAATACATTCACCAACTTTTATTAAAATAAAACCATTTAAACTGGGTGTTCGGATTTACATGTCACTTAGTATATAAACTAAATGACGATCTTTTTCTCTATATTCTTTCATCCTCCTCAGAAAATTTCTCTTGAGATGCTGTATCTCTGGCTTCTCCACAAAAAAGTCTTCTATAGTTCTTGCCTTCCTCCATCGAAATCCCATTGTCCTCATCACTTTCCTTAAAGATTCATGTGATCCAGTGTAGTTGTGTTCTAGAACAAATTTCCTGTATATGCACCGCAAAGTTGGAACCTTCTTTACCGTTATGTAAAAATTCATTATAGATCGACGAAGCAATCCTCTATCAAAGTCGCCAAAATCAGATTTCGGAGTGACTCTTCGTCTTTTTTTGTTTGGGGTCGGAAAAGGTGTCGAAGCACCTTCTTCAACAGATTTCGTTTCGCAAGAAATCCTCCCAATAGTCGATAGACTAACTCCCGTGGCCATGGCTGCACGCTCCTGAACTTTCTTTAAATCTTTAAGAGGTTTACGTCCATCTGCTTCTCGTTGTATAAATAATATAACAATTGCTACAACCTACCTAGTTTATCCTGATAGTACTTTACGCTGTAATTTCTATTTCAAATCCTTTACAAACGAGTAGGTCTCTTAGCACACCAAGGAATAAATGGCGACAATTAATAGCGTAAAATTGTTTGTATTCAACCCACGAATTTGAAACAATGCGTACAATTCAGAGATAATAAGTAATAAAGTTGTTTCGCTGCCTGACAATTCTTCTTCTGACTGTAGGCTAACTAACATAGTATAGACCCGACAAGAGACTACTGCTTCGTCCGCCGAATTGAACCGCTAGCTACTGCTTACCGAGAAGGCGTGACATTTTTCAAAAATTCGCATCTCTTCCTACAGTTGACGAGCTGTACAACAGAAATAACTTTTCTGCATAAGCAGGGCATTTCTCAACAAATGTCCAGTATTAGAGATATGTTTTCAACATAAAAAGTTCCTTTGAACATATACCTTGAAACGTCTCACGACCGTGGTGAAGTAGATTTATGGGCCATTGACAAAATTGAATAAATACAAAACATGAATATTGGTCACATAACGCTATGGCAAAATCGGATTAACTTCCTAATATACACTACATACATACATACATACATTCAATTACAAATGTCAAACTCCACTTCTATGTTCAAAGTAGAAAGAACATAATTTTTGTAGACGGATTTGCCTCAAAAATTCAAAGCATTTTTTCTCCATAAGAAATAACTGCAAAAAATACCTTATTTAGAAGCTCTAGAGACGTGCATGAAGTCAACGGTGCAGAAAATAATTTTCTTTCTGCCAATACAGTGTCGAATGTTCTCAACTGCAGGTATATAACTCCAAATCCTTGCTGCGTTACGATGGTATATGCTTCCCGATATGGAAATTATAAGTTCAACGTCTTGTTTTTAGAAAAGTCAGCATTATAGGATCCATGATCTATGATCTTTTTGTTTTTTTCACATTATTCCTGTCCTAAAAATACTGAGCACTTATCAACAAACCCGGTTTATGTAAAAGTTCCATATAAACGCGAGATACGTGATATTAATGGTATGTCACGAACCACCCATTTTTGGAGGAGTGTTAGCCTAAGGACATCATTATCGTTCACATAAACTGGATAACAGCGATCCAACATCTCAGAGACCACCGTAAATGATGGGATCATCCAGCTTGATTTTATGGCCGGCAAATTGGAGGGACTCAGTTTCCGATAATCCGTATGATGCTAGGTGTATCGTTAAGATTCTACAACCCCTGAACTTATTACAGCGTTGTTAGTGGAGCTGTCAAGAAGGATATGATCTGCAAGGTGATTAAACTTGCTTCCTCCTTAGTTCTGCCTCAATTAGACGGGTTACCGCAGTTGTAAGCTCCATGTCTTTATTGCTAAATTTGCTGTAATTTATTGGACAAGCAGGTGTTAGCATATGGGCTTAGAGATTTTATTAAGTTGGTGTTCAGGTCGCAATACCATCAGAGGACATGACAATTATACAAATTGATCAAAAACGGATGACAATCTTTCAAGTAATGTAATGTAAATACCATTATTGGATGACACAAATTGCTTATGAAACTATCGGTAACTAAAAGTTAACTCCTGTGGACTTTTACCCCATTTAAGGCAATATGATATTGATCTGACGAACAGGGCAATTTTTCAGTTGCGATGCTTATTAAGGTGCCCTGTGTACCCTGCTTGAACTAATATTGACAAATTGGGGTGACCATGCAAAATGTGGTACGATTTCAGACGATCCGACTAGCACATCAGGTATATCCTCAAGACCCTCAAATTTATTAGGATATTATACTTGAGATTATAAGGAAGAGCCGAAACGTCAGGCAACTTAATCCCTCCGTTCGATTGGCATATGAATGTTACTACAGAGGCTACCTTGTTGGTCGGCAGAAAGTTATGGGAACATTAATACCATGTAGGCCTGTATGATATTTATCTATATTGTTCTTTACTTGTATGTTCGTTAGATTATAGTAGCTTCCTTAACATAGGGCTTTGATTTGATTATTATAAGGAGATGTGAATATGCTGAAAATCTCAATAAGCGAGTCTGTGTCAAGGTACATGAAACCAATACGAACCTATGTTATTTAAACCAAACTACATGAAATTGTTCTTCAGCTAGCCATTTCTTGGATTTGCGACAGAATCTGGGTATAATTGTCACTAAACATCAAGGATCCACCCACGATTGGAGCGGATATAACATGTTTTTAGGGTGGCGAGTACCAACAAAGGGAATTCAAAACTTCACTGGTATGCTACTAAAAATGCATAATATTGTCGAGTTCAGGTACTCTGTATATGAATAATGGGATGGTATTTTGAACAACGAGAGTACATTTTTCTACTACACTCATATATGGAACAACTATAGTCCCTAATTTCATATATTTTCAGCAATATACTAATTTAGTTTTAAATTTACTTGGCTGGTGCTCTCCACCCTCAGGGTGGATTTCACCAGGATTGTCAAATCAACAGTCCGTTATTCTCCATCTATAGGGTAACAGTCCGTCAAATACAGCGAATGAGCTTCAAGTTACAATCAACAAAGTTTAGCAACCGATAGCTATGAAATATTGAAAATGAAATACTCTCAAGGTATGAGATGACAGCTTGTCATTGAAAGATCGCCAGCTTATTGAATTTTAAGAAATTACATATAGTTTAATCGAAATTTAAGAAAGTTTTCTATTTTTGAATAAAACTCATGTTTTTATTTAATATTGTCGATTGCTTATTCATGTTTATATTATTTTCTTCAATTAAGATGCGATTTTGCTGATTCAACATTACCTGCCGTGTGTTTTTTTCTATTACTCTTTCTTCTTCTTTTTTCTATTACTCTTGCAGATAACCATTAAGCACCTACTTGATGACAGACTCTACCACAAATTTCATAGATTTTGCTCATTTCCAAACATTCATTCATTTACTTGCCGTTCATTAGTACCATTATAGCACCGTCGATTGACATGCCCACAAAACCATTCAGGAGTTTTGAAATTCATAAATCCATAAAGTCAAATATTTTTTGGTTGTTCAGGAACTATATTATACAGCGATTAAGAAATACTCAAATATGTCGTAAAGCTACCGGCAAACTTAGAACCTGCAAAAAAATAGAATTTGCAATAGCTTTCTTGTTTCACTGAGCACACACTCTAGGTTATATTTATATTAAGACATTATTTGAATAACAGCTGATTTTTAAATTCCAAAACTCCCCAACGAGTGACACAAGTGTGGGATCCGTCAACCCGTACTCCCAGTGGAGTAAGCTCCACCAACTGTTGAAATATACTCTATACTATGCTTTCTAAGACTATACGTGGATTTTTTCCCAAAATCGTTGCACAACACTTAAAAGATGCAAATGAAAATTTAAAATTATTTCCATGACGCCGCAAAATAGCTCCGTCGGTACCTCACAGTGTTTCGAGATACCTCAGTAACTATGCCATAGTGTCAAATGAGCCATTCCGAAAGTCATGGGATGTTGAATTTGAGAAAAAAAAGTAGAAGAATTCAGAACATTAAGTTATAAGTTACTGATTATACGTCCAGTAAAGCTAAAGCAATAAGTCATCTCTCGTTGAAAAAAAAAGAAACAATACATCAATCCGTGTGAGCCAGAAAACAACCCTTTAACATCACACAATCCGTCAGCTAAGTGATGGGATCATCCAACTTGAACTTAAGGTTAGCAAATTGGAGTGGCCGTCTCACGCAGCAAATTTCTGGTAATCCCACTGGCGCTAGGTGTATCCTCTGCAACCCCTAAATTTATTAGGGCGTTCTTCGTGAGATTATTAGGAAGGATAGAAACGCCTGGCTACTTAATCCTCTCTCGCCTGGCATATGGTTGGCTATCGCGCCGGCTGACAGGATGTTATTGAAACATTAATATTGTGTAGGCCTAGATCGTATCTGGACTGTGCTGTATGTGTAAATTGACGATGTTACGTGGAACTGGCTTCCTTGTCGTAAACTCCGGGGCGAGTAAGTGTTTATAGTCCGTAAAATACGGACTGTGATTTCAACCAGCCGGCATCAATTCAGCAATAACATGAGTTAGATTTATAAAGAGAAATGGTATCAGCATTCCTCATATGCCGGGCTGTTAAATAAACAACTAGTAGCAAAACTAACATAACGAAGTTTTAGCGCTAACGCAATAACATATAGCATGACATGTTTTTTAATCTTTAGAATGTGATTCTGTTTATGTCATGGAGCTTGGACTTCTATAAAAGGCGAAGGAAAACATGAAATATTAGTCCAGGCTAGTTAAAAAAAGGTGAAACAAACTTATTCAGATATCTGAAAGTTTTAAAGGGAAAGGAATGACAAATACAAATAAAGATACAGCCAGATATGCGTTGTTTTGTATAAACAATGGAAAAAAAACAAGATTCTGAATTTTCCTTTTATAATTTCAATAATTTTAATTTTTAAAGATAACTAGTAAACTGGAGATTTCAGAGCATAAAAAGGCCTACAATTTTTTTTTTAGGAATTAAAATTTATAAACAAATAAGCTAAATACGGGGTTTTTGGCAATATTGAATAAATGTTTATAACTATTGCATTAACAATCGTAAATGGCTAAAAATTTCTGAGAATGAGGGCATCATTGGTGTTAGTAAGTGTGATGAATTTGATCCGGTTCAGTTTAATACACATAGTTTACGTGAAAAGCTAATTGTTAGTCCGAGAGACGAATTATTTAAGCAACCGTTCTTGCCCATGATATGGTCCTAGAACATTTTACAAAAAAGAAGTGAATTCCTGAAGGTTTTAAATTGTAAATTCAAATAATAGGTTTGAAATAAATTAGTCATTAATTTCAAACTTGTTGTTAAAAAGCCATCTTGAGTTATAAACATGTACAATGACTTTTCTATTTTTCAGTATAATTTATTTTAACAAGTTGATCTGGATAGGTGATTAAAAAACGCATGTTCAAAAAAAAACTTCTACGACCAATAGGAGCTAAGATGAGGGTTTTAAAAAAAAATGTATATCTTTTATTGATAAACATTAAGTCTCAATATTTTCACAGATTTTAATCAAGGAATTTAATTTTATGATGCAATTTATAATTTTAATATTAGTTCAGAGGTCTTTAAGAAATAGCCACCTAAAGTGAATGCATGTCTGCCTGTATCTCTTTCAGATATCTGCTAAACTTTTTTATACGAAATACCCATTTTTTTGCTTTGTAGCCTGCGCTATATGTGTCCCATTTTATCGATATCAGGAATAAGTTTCAAATCCTATTTGCTGCTTTCTTTGATGCAAAATACCGAGGATTCAAATGAATTTTTTTGCAATAGTATGAATTTCATATTGATTTACGTCCGACGCTACGGGCTACTTCAGATATGAGGTTTCTGGATGTTATGTTATCTGTCTGTTTGCTTGTCTGTCCGTTAAACCTTGGCCTTTGGCTCAAATTTGAACAAAATTTTCACAAAATGTTACTACTATGCAGAGGTCTTTAAGAAATAGCCACCTAAAGTGAACGCATGTCTGCCTGTATCTCTTTCAGATATCTGCTAAACTTTTTTACATGAAATACCCATTTTTTTTTCTTTGTAGCCTGCGCTATATGTGTCCCATTTTATCGATATCAGGAATGAGTTTCAAACCCTATTTGCTGCTTTCTTTGATGCAAAATGCCGAGGATTCAAATGAATTTTTTTGCAATAGTATGAATTTCATATTGATTTACTTCCGACGCTACTGGCTATTTCAGATATGAGGTTTATGGATGTTATGTTATCTGTCTGTTTGCTTGTCTGTCCGTTACACCTTGGCCTTTGGCTCAAATTTGAACAAAATTTTCACAAAATGTTACTACTATGCTAAGGACAAAAAAGACTTATATATTTTAAAATCGATCCAGTGGAAGCGGGACTAGGGGCAAAAAAAAAACAAATTGCTCATAGTTCGTTTTCTAACGTTTAGAGGCTCCCCTTTTTGTATGTGTAAAGTTTGGGTTTGGGAGTTGAGGATATAGGAGGTTGTAAAAATAAATATGAGCAGCCTATTTCAGTTATTAAAACTCAATTACGTCTCAGTTGAGGAGGCCCCATCAGCCGGATTTGATAGCATTTCTGACACACTCACTTTGCCTGCATTGGTACCTGCTTGAAATTTAAATTTTGAAATATTTATTTATTTATTAGCAGCAGATTCAACATGTATACAGTTTTGTACATCATATTAAATATATAGACTTTCCAATTATTGTATAATATTTAAATCCAGCTATCTATTCTTAAAATTACCCACTATTGCTAATAGTTTTAGATGCACAATTGTATTCAAAATACTGTGTGTGCACCCCATTCACATTGTTAAGTGTAACTTTTTCATTGAGGTTCTTAATTCTAGTTTCCAAAGAGAAAAAGAAATATAAAAATAGATGAAACAAATTCAAAGCTATTATGTTTTATCTTAAATTTTAGGAACTTATTACCTTTAATGCTACAGGTTTTTATATTACATAATTAATGGCGTATTGACTATCAATAATCCATCTTGTTAATTCCTTTCTAACAGTAGAATATCTCAATCTCTTAATACTATTTGGCACATCATTATAAACTTTTGGACCTATACAGTAAACGTGACTCTGGCAAGCTGTGTGTCTAGGGTTTCGCAATTTTACTTTTGCATGAGCAGCACTTCTTGTATTTTGGCCATGCTGTAAGTATTCTTTGTATAAATCATATTTCATCATAAATCTTATAAGTGATTTTAAATAGAGCTGCTCTAGGTTCAGTATTTTACTGTCTCTAAAAACAAGTTCAGATGAATATCGTTTCTGTTTGAAAAGCATAATTTTTATGATCCATTTCTGAGTTACCTGTAACTTGGATAACGTTGTTAAACTTGTATTTCCCCAAACTACAAAACCATAATTAATTACAGATTCTGTTAAAGCAAAATAAACTGTTTTAAGAGTTCTGAAGTCTAATATTTCCCTTAATTCATAAAATTTGTGAATAAGTTTTCTAATCTTTGTTGTAACATACTCTACATGATCTTTCCAAGTAAGAAGTTCGTCTATAATTATTCCTAGATATTTCAAGCTCGATTTCTTATTTATATATTTGCTACATGCACACTGAGGTGCAAAGTCACAATATGAGTCATGAATCTTAATGCAGTTTAGATTAGGCAAAGTACGCGAGGAAAGGGAAAAAGTCATAAAATTTTTTTTCTCAATATTTAGAGAGAGCAAACTAAAATCTAGCCAATTTTTAATTGTGTGCAATGCTCTTTCAGCTTTTAATTTGACGGAATCCCAATCTTCACCACTTACTAAAATACTCGTATCATCTGCAAAGCAATAGATAGTTATGTTTGCATCATTTAATTGTTCCATTATATCATTTATGTATATTATAAACAGCAAAGTTGAGAGAACCGTACCTTGTGGCACCCCGCATTCTACCTTCAAAATATTACTTTCCTGACCCGAGACATTTGTGATTTGTTCACGTCCAGAAAGATAGGACTTTATGAGTTTATTTGGAATGCCCCTTATTCCCAGATTATCCAAACGACCTAGTAAAATTAGATGTGCCACTGTGTCGAATGCCTTTTTTAGATCTAAAAATATACCCATCACCTTTTTTCCTTGGTCTAACCCTTTCAGAATACTCTCAGTGACCCTGACAAGTGCAACTTCAGTGTTAGAATACTATCTGAAACCAAACTGATTTAAGTTGAGTAATTTATGCTTTTCCAAAAACTGGATTAATTTTCTTTTCAGACATTTCTCAATAATTTTACTTACTGTACTAGTTAATGCAATGGGTCTATAGTTGTTCATGTCTTTTTTATCTCCTTGTTTGTGAAGAGGTATCACTTTGGTCTTTTTTAATATTTGTGGAAAAATACCAGTACCAAAAACTAGGTTTATTATGTGTTTCAATGGAATACTAAGTTTTTCTTTATATTTCTTGATTATATTTGATGAAATATTATCCTCCCCGCCTTTTACCCCATTCTTTAAACAGTTTATCTCCCTAATTACATCATCATTCGTCACAGGACACACGAAAAGTGATTCATTACCTCTTTTTTCCCGCACTTCATTCCTCCAAGTACCTCTAGTAATTTCACTTGCTAATTTTTTACCAATGTTACAAAAATAATTGTTAAATTCATTTGCAACTTCTTTTTTATCAGTTATTTCTGAATTAGTTTTGGTAGTGATACATTTTATTTCTGGTTTAGTCTCTTGGTCATTGGTGGCCTCTCTAAGCACATTACACAATTTTCTGAGGTTATCCAAGTTTTTCTGTGCTAAATTTTTGTAATAATTATACTTCACTTTCTTGATAAGTTTACTTAAAAATTTTCTGTATTCCTGATACCTGTTTAAAACTACGAAATTGCTGGGATTTAGTGCACATTCCCTTTTAAGGAGGTTTCTGTTTCGAATAGATATTAGGAGGCCACCAGTGATCCAAGGTTTTAATTTCTTTTTTTTATTGGGTATAGGCCTAGTTATAGTGGCTTTCAAAATGATGTCTTTTAGTCTATTAATAAAAGCCTCTGTGCAAAGCTCTAAATTATTTTCTTGTAGAACATCACCCCACAACTCTCCGTTTAGTTTTTGTGTGATATTTTCATAATCTATTTTTGTAAAAGTATTAATTTCATTTGTAATGCCCTCACCTAATCTATCTAGCTGAATATTAAGGAGAATGGGGTGATGATCTGTAAGGTCGCTCTTCAAAATCACAGCCCTAACCTTTTCAAAAACATTACTCTTACATTTAATAAAAAAGTGATCCAAACAAGTCCCACTGTTATCAGTAATTCTTGTTGATTTATTAATTGCACTCATTAACCCATAGCCTTGCAATAAAGTCAAATAGTTATTTGTTGTATCTGTTTCCCTATCTAAGAGATCAATATTAATGTCCCCAGCAAATACATAAACCTTGTTCCGATCAGTGATGGAACGTTGAAATATTCTTCCTAGACTATCAATGAATTCATCCTTATGGTACGATTCCACCAAAATAGTGTTCAGCACATTTGTTTACAAACATTTTGTGTGAAACTCCAGCATTGAATGTGCTCACTGCTATCGAATTTATCTTCTGTGTCCACCGGCAAAGCAGTGCATAACTTTTGTAAGCGTACAGTGTAGCACACTTGTGCACGAACATGTTTACTAAGCAAAGTTCTCACTAACTTCAGTTCTTAATATGGATGGGCGGGAATATGTAGTGTTTTGTGCCGCAGCTTGTGTTTTAATAGGTAGTCTGCTTAAAAAGAGACGAAGAAGAAAACCACGATGTTGGGTGAGACCTTTTCTGCAGCGATGGAATGAAGAAACGAATATATTTGTAGAAGAAATAAAAGTAGATCCCTTAAGTGGATTTAAAAATTTTACTCGTATATCGTGTGAAGATTTTGAGTTGCTGGTCAATGCACTTAGTCCTCATATTGCAAAGCAAGACACCAACTACAGAAAATGAGTCCCTGTTTCAATAAGGCTTATTTATAGCTTTTATTGCCCAACAGATAATATTCCATTTATAGGCCAAAATCTTAAATTAGAAATATTACAAAAGCCTAACTTATAAAACTATCTAAGGCGCTCCCGCAGAACACATTTTAACTCCGAAATAGAACATAAAAATATGTCACAAAACTTACAAATACTATTATAATTCAAACACATAACCCTTTCAGATGATTTCAAAATCAAATTTGTGTTAGCACGACTGCAAGAGAAAGTAACATTACATCTTGAAACAATAGAAAATAACAAATATCATATCTGAAAACCCCGAACCTGAAGATTTTGAATCCGCTATTTTCTTCTTTTCTCTTCGGTACTGAGCCAAAATAATTTTCCATTTTCTCATTACCTCAGTCGAGTCACAATTGAAACTTTGAGCCAACTCTTGAGTGGCGTCGTGTTTTTACAATCATGGTGACTGGAATCCCATAGAAGAGGATAAGTTTCAATTGCTTGAATAAATTTTATAATCCTATCATTCGTCCAGTCCATTTTAAATTTCGTAAAAGAAGTGCGCGTACAAACAAATGTTTTCACTCCAGGAGTGGAAGCAACACTTTGTTCGCCAACAACAAGTATGTACTCGTACGCGCCGACGCGAGTCCACTGCTTGTATGTGCGCGCACAAAAGTAGCTGATGTGTGCGCGAACGTTTCCGAAATGTTCGCGCACAATTTGCTATTGTTTGCGTGAGTGAGTCGACCAGAAGAAACATTTGTGCTGTACACTGTGCATTAGAGTGCCGCACAGTTCAGCACACTGGCGGAATCGCATCTTTAGAAATACAAAAACATCTATACGTAGCTAGGAGAACAACCGTTGCATGATTTTTTTGCAAAGTGACACTAATAATCTTTAAATTATTTTCTTGAATTATTTGATTTGTAATATGATATTCATTTTTAACAAAAATTATTGATCCATCACATCGATTAAGACTACTTTCGTTAAAGAATATTTTGTACCCAGGAATGTTAAAATCGTCTATATTGTATACATAGTGTGTTTCTGACATAATTATAACATCGAAAGATTTACTTAATTATTCAAGATACACCAAAAATTGGTCAAAATTTTGATAAATACTACGTATGTTTACATGCATAAAATTAAGGTCGCTTACAGAATTATTAAAGAAGTCTACTTGACATAAGTTATCACATATGTTTGTTTCTAAGATCTTATAATCATCAAAAATACTGTTTATAGACATTAAAAAAGAGAAAATTATTACTTACAAGTTCTGTTATAGATCTCCTAAAACATTTACTATACCTATACTATCTTAATTTGTCCAAATCAGACTCACATTTAATTTTTATGGCTTGCTCATTTTCATTTGTTTTGATGTAAACAGATCCATTGAGGTAAAAAGCTGCCTTATATCCCTTTTGCTTTTTAAGTTCCCTTGCCATCTTGAAAAGTACCCTCTTAGACATTGGCAGATCCTCGTTGAAATAAATCTTTCTGTCACTTCCTTCTAAGCCACATTGCCTTGTAGATATACCCTTTAAATCTTTGATTCTTTTGATGACATCCCTTTTTGCCTGCTCACTTTGCATTTTTAACAAGATAGGTCCTTCACCATTTTTGTCCAATCGAAAACTCTCCATTACCATGTTTGTAGTTTGTATTTGCATAGCTGTAAAAATCTTCATTATACTTCCTTTATTGTCTAAATTGGTTTGTTTTGGCACTCCTGCTACTATCAAATTCTTGATCCTTTCCTTGTTCTCAAAGGCTTCGACTCTCCCTTCCAACATCTGAAGTCTCTTCTTCAAGTCCGCAGTTTACTTTTTTAGTGTCTTATTTTCCAACAAGACACTTTTTCCAATGCCCGCTTTTGATCCTCAAAAGAGTCTGACATGTATTGAATAGATTCACTCAGGTCTTTGATTTTGCTTTCAATTTTCTGCTCTACTGGTCCTAAGTATTTCAGAAAAGACTCCTTGATAAGATCCCTCAATCGCTTTTCATCAAACTCCCAAGCAGAATCACATTTTTCATTTTTTCGAGTTTTTGTTGCCATAACCTCACTTTTCTTTTCAGTATCACAACAAAAAGAAAACGAACGAATGTATTAGAACATGTAACAAAACGTATATATCCAAATTTCATTCATATCGGACTATCGATTCTTAAATTATTTAAAAAAAATTTATCAAGGGATACTCAATAAAAATTTTGTATGGAAGCAAGCACCTGAGCAGTATTGTTATACAAAATACAAACTTACTCAAGCAAAATAAAATATTGTATATAATGTTGGACCCTTTTTCGTAGCAGATATAACACAGTTTTACTCACCGTAGCCACATCACTAATCAAGTTCGGGATGTCGCTATCTCTCGAAAAGACAAGTAGACTGTCGCCTCTAAGCCACTAGAGCATACAGCACGATGCTAAGAATATGGCATATGTTCTTCGTCATATCTCCTAACTCTTAGCTATTCTAAGCTTTCATATGCGTATAGGTTCTTAATGTTTATAACATCACTGGCTAAACTAGCAATATAGCTTTCGTTCGGTTGACCAGAAACGGCTAACTACAGCTGTTTCGCGCTATTTGATAACTCCCCAGTATCGTCAAGAGTCGACCACGCGAGAATGAAAACGCCAAACTGTTTGTTGGAATTGTATTCCAGTTCGCGTTGTAAACTGTGGCCGCTAGATGCTGCCTGGTGCTTTAGTAGATACGATAGACCTTATATTGACGTTCTTTCGAGACCAAGCCCAGAACATGCTAAGGATTTATCAAATAGCACGAACCAGCTGTCAATGGTTGGCTGAATGTGATTCGACGAAAGAAAGCTATATTACTTCTTTGTTCAATGGAGAATAGGCCATTCTTCAGATAGCACCAGAATAGATGGTATCTGGCAGCCACAGTGGCGATCCAATGGACAATTCGAACTGGGATACAGTTCCAACAGAGAGCTTGCTGTTTTCAACCTCACCAAAATAGATTTTCATTTCGATATTCCGGACAATTTTAATTTATTCATGATAATCCTATGGTACCTATTGGTTAAGTGCTTTACAACAAAAGGCTTTCATGACTTTTGTTCTGGATATACTGCTGCAAGTTATAACGTATGCATAATAAAAATAAAAATGCATTTTATACAAATTTTCTCTACCTATACAGGGTGATTCACAAATCGTAAACAAAAATGACACACAGAACCGCAAGATCAAAGCTGTTGAAGTTTAAAAATAAAAAAGTATTAGTTGGTTATCTCCTTAACCATCAACTGGAATGGACTAAATTTTGGTATGTGGATTTATCTAAACTGTATCCATCGAAGAAACAAAGTAAAATTAAACATATACACCCGTATTGCACGTGATCAAGAACTTAACCGTAGGAGACGCTACAGGGCCGTATCAAGCTATTGTGACTGATCTATCAAAAACAAGATATGTGTTGCTGTAAATTCTATCAAAAGCGTAGTAAATTATCAAGAATATACCACGCCTTTCTAATCATATTTCGACATTAGGAATCAGTGCAAAAAATTCTGTATTCACCATTTCAGCAAAATGTTACTAAAACGCACACGAAAAAAACTTGTGGACCATCTCAATTGAAATTGTTCATATTTTATTATTAACTTACATATATACCCAATAATATTTACAAATCAACCTTCTATTCACAATGCAGAGCAAATTTTTTTGAGCAAATAGAAACTACAGACGTAGTAGTAGTAGTACAAAAGTTTATTACAGACTCCATAAAGTTTGTTAGTTTGATTGCTATTAAAATTTACATGAGAAATAGGAAGAAGGTCAAAATGGCACTATTATGCTTTGGAACTCCTAAATTAACCCTAATTTTGTGTAATTATAAATTTGGAATTTCCACATTAATAACTAGAAACTTACACTTTGATTGCAGTCTATAATGAACTTTCCTGTCTTGCCAAAAAGCCCGTTAAACTGCCAGTCTTAATGGTATCAATCGATTTATATGCTGTATTCCGAGGAGCTTGAATCATCAGAATTGTTGATATCAATTATAAGGGGTTCAACTTGGGTGTCAATGATATTGTCCATATCCCACATTTTGGTTTCAACCTTCTCTTGGACATGGTCAATACATGTTCTCCATTTTGCTGGCGTAATTCTATCGACAGCAACATCAAACAGTTTTTTAAGGTCAGAAAACTTAAAAGTGCTGTTATTTGATGCTTGATGTCGGCCCAAATCAACTCGATAGGATTCAGTTCGCAGTGATAGGGAGGCAGTCTGAGAATCATTTTATTTTGGTTTTTGGCCATTTCGTCAAATCATATTTATACTTATGTCGCTTGACTATATTTATCAGCTCAGCTTTGACCATTGTTTGGTCGAAGCCGATCTTCTTTGAGACAAGCCACTGTTGAATGTCTGCCTTTTTGGTGGCCATTGTTGGAATTTTTTCCAATTTTCTGGAGTGGTACGGGGCATTATCCATCACAATAATTGCGTTATCATCAAGTGTCGGCAACATTTTTTTGAACCAATTTTCAAATGACCATCCATTTCTTCGTGATAGTCTCCAGTTTTTTTGGATTCAAATGCCCACAATGCTTCAGGAACAAATCCATCTACGCTACCTATGTGGCAAATGATCAGGCGTTTTCCCTTGCCTGAAAGTAATTAGTTATTTTACTTCTCAGCGAGCGCACTAAATGACGAAATTAAGCAACTTACTCTTTTTAGGATAGTGTAGGATAGGGTCTTAGATTAGTTTTTGGGTGAAGGAAATACTCAGAAACTTGGATGAGATAGCAAAACTGAGTTCGGAGCTTCCAAATCATTGATTCGATCAGAAAATGAATTATCTGCATCCAAAAAAGTTCATATACTTCGAAACTTACCTGCAGGATTTTTCAATCCCGTCGAAAGGCCATCTAAAAGAGCCTGCCTTGAGGACCTCACAGATCTGTCTACCCAAACCTTTCCCTGCGTATGCCCCGCGTTCACCCATGTTTCGTCTAAATAATAAATTTTTCTTCCTTCAGCGCGGAATTGCCTAAATTTTCTAAGGTATTCTCTACTCCAGATAACAATTTCCTCCTTTTCTATCAATAAACTATTCCTTCCTCTTTTCAAAAATCGAAAGTCTAGTTCTTTCAACAGCTTATGGAACGTAGATCTTTTAAAATTTGGCAGGTCCTCATCATCATTCACTTGCTTCAATATTTTATCTATTGTAGGTATTTCATTCATGGAAGAAAAAGTGATGTACTTTTCTTCTAATGGCACTTTTGTCAAAGTCATCTATTTTTTCTTAGATTTTTTTTCTCGCTGGATATGTTTTTGGCTCAGAGAGTGAGTGATTTTGTCTATATTCCTTCAAGATTTTGTAAACACTTGATCGACCTACTCCAGAAATTTCAGCAACCTTACATACGATATTTTCTATAGCCAATCCACTATTCTCTTGCATCTGGTTCTTGTAGATATTTAGAATAATTTGTTTTTCACCTACGCTAAGATGAAGCTTTTTAGCCCTTTTGCTGGGTGGCGTTAAGCTTATTTCAACCACTTCATCAGCTGTATCTGTGTCAGACATTTTAGACTAATATTAAATTTCCGCAAGAAAAATCAAGTCAAGACGTGCATAAAACGTTCGCGCTCATAAACGGGTATCCGTGACTGATTACAATCCTGTGCGTGGTGACGAACCATCAACGTGACGCTGAGAGTTCCCTCTACTATGCAGCGTTGCCAGGCTTAATGTCACAATGATCATGTTTTATTGGGAAAATTGTCAGAAATCGCCGAATGTTGAACAGAAACATTACAAGAAGTCTAACCTTGAAATGTGAGGCTACAAATCGATATTCTTATACGGGGGAAGGGTAGGGAGCTGTTATGGTTCCTATTAACCTTGGTGAAAGTTGGAAACGGTAATATCATATATGGCATACATTCGGTTGAAGGTGTGTGCCCGGAAAATAGATTGCGGATAGGATTTTAATAGATAAATCTGCACAAAAAAACACAAAAGGAGATTTTTGTATTTCCCTGAAGAATATCTCAAGGTTATTTCAGATGTACTCATCGAAACTTTATGGAAGGATTATCGAAACCTTATTTTCAATTGCGATAGGGCCACATACCTCGACATCGCATTAATGTGAAAAATAAGACAATAGAAAAAAATTCCCTCACTGATGCTATCTCTTAGGAAAAATTTAACTATAAAGATTGCACAAAAATTTTCTTCACCTTTTTGAGCTTGTTTTCGCATCTCCGTATATGCCGTTCATAATTTGCTGCAGATCAAATTGGAATATACCTTTGTGATGCCATTTATTGTTATATAATGTCCTTTACAACAGTTATTGCACGTATTGCACCAACAGATTGATTTGTGATCCATGCGAATGTGATCAACCAGCGTGGCAACCGTGCGACTTTGTCTGGAGGCTCGTCGCTACAAGCCAATCAGGAAGAGGCCGACAGAGCGCCATGGCTACCGATCACGCGTTGATCACGAATCAACCACTGTTTACGATTACTTTGTAGCTTCGTTAGATACACTTTAAGTATTGCCCACATTCAAAAGTCTTTACTTGAAATTAACGTGCATCGGTGGCGGAGATTCAGGGGATTGGTGGCAATATTTTTCCAAACGAAAATAGTACGCCACCGTTTGAAACGCGAATTTTACTTTCAATTTGCTACAAAGAATTACTCTTGAGTTTTTTCCTAGCGCGCACTGTTTTCGTAAAAATATAAATGAAACAAATTACACTAGATCATTCATGAAGAGCGGAGATACAATTAGCTTCAAAATAAAATATAAGGCCTTGATACCAACTTGACGTTACTTGGAAGGTAGTTTGTCAAAGTTATGTGTTATACGGTTGTTATCGTTACTACCATTTTTTTGTGTAAAAGTCAGGTCAAATGTTTCTTTTTCCTTTTTTGAGTTTCGTGAAATGGAATTTTGTTAGCAACGAGAGTACCAATGTGGTATCAGCACGAAGTTGCCCCGCAGCATGTTCGTCGTAACATAACCGCATGGTTAAATAATCATTTTAGACAACGATGGCTTGGCAGAAACGGATCCGTACGTTGGCCTGCGAGGTCTCCTGATTTGAACCCCCTGGATTTCTTTTTCTGGTGTGCTGTTAAACAACTAGTGTATGCTGACCAAATTAGTACTCTTAATCAGTTAGAAGAAATTATATATAATGCGTTTCATCAAATTCAAGCCACAACAAATTTTGCGAGAAATACGTTTTTCTTTATTAAAAAGATGTCTCACTTGTAACCGTCAGAATGGTGATCTTTTTGAACATTTATTGAAATAAACAGTAACGTACTATTTTTGTTTGGTAAAATAATGCCGCTAATCGCCTGTATCTCCGCCACTAGTGCACTTTAATTTTAAGTAAAAACTTTCAAATGTGGATAATGCTCGGGTAAATCTACGTATATACCAATGTTTAATTCATTCGAGTTGACGGTTTTTATGATATTAAAAAACTTCTTTTTAACGAGGCCCTCGAGGAAAAAATGTTAAATAGAATACCTCTCTTAAATTGCGGTCGTGTGTACGATGTTTCATTTTTGGCCATGACTTGTGAATCACCCTGTGTGAGTGATAAACATCAATTTTCTTCAGGTATCTCAAAATCGCCGTTATTAACTTCATCCCGTCTAGCTTATAACTTGTGTTAGAAATTGATTCCTAAAATGTATAAATATGTTTAAAAACAACCGCTGTCCCCGTTTATGTTTGATATGGGACCGCAGTAAAGGTACCGCTACAAATACACTCACGTGTGTCGCAAAGAGGAGCAAGCACCGCGTCGTCATCTCGACGACAGAAGAGAGCCATGCCTAAGGACGAGAGGAGCACTCAACTTGCTCTTCAGGCTGCTAGAGGAAGGTTACTCAATTTTATTAGCGACCGTGGTTTTTCTGTCCCCGAGAAAAAATGGGAGCAGCCGGAATTAAAAGCGGTGCGATATTTTTAGATGCGTGAACCTTGATATTTCTTTGTGAAGGTGCACAGCATTTCATGGAAACCGTGCATCAGTTCAAATAAAAAATTATGGCAAACTGAATACATCATTGGTAATTAGAGTCAATGCAGAAAGGATATACATTAGGATATACCCAGGAGTTATTGGTACGAATTTAACTTTCTTGAAATTATATCTATAAGGCGAACGTGTGAATAGTCATGTATGTATTGGGCGAATAAGGAGGGTGGATATAATCCGCGGCGTGAAATTACAGCCCAAAGCATAATCACAGCAAGATCTAACAGTCCAAGAGACATAAACGGAATTACACCTGAGATACATACAAAAAGTTATACACTATGACGTAACATAAAAAGTTAGAGTAGCTTTCACACCGATAGTTTACGTCCTAATCTAGCAACGTACAAATAAGGAGAGTTTTCGTGGTCACCATTCTGTGTTCAGCATAGGGGTCGTGCCTGCAAAAGTTACTTTAACACTCTAAGGCATAAAAGTATATCTTCGTTTAAGCACCTAGACTAGTGAACAATCTAGTTCAAACGAACGATTCTCATTACTGAACTAAGTGAACTAGTTCATTCCACGAAAATCTCGTTCACTCGTTTTCCACCAACGACTGGTATTACAGGATACCCGATATCCAAGCGAACTGGTTGTGAGTGAATAAACGAGAACGAGATGAGACTAGCGTCCGGTAGGCAACCAAGTAAATAGATTGTATATCTGGTTGCCTGGATATAATCGTGGTTTAAATCAAGGATATCGAACAGGACGAAATGAGGTTGCAAAAAATATAAAAACAAATGCTGTTAGTCACAAAGGCGTAAGGAAATAGAAATTAGACAACTTTTATACAACATGTTAATAAGGGTAAACAAAAATTAAAACAATACTGAGAATTGACTACAATTTATCATTAATTACTATAATTTTTTAACTTGTTGGCCATTCTTTCTTTCTGACAAGCCTTGTCCAGCCTACGAAAATCCACTCGCGTTGCACAAATGTCGTTATACGACACAGATGTCTTTTAACTATCTCAAATAGTCTGGAATAGACTTTTGCTCTTGACTATCACCATTTCAGATGATCCACTGTTCTCGGTGAAACCGGTTCATTAAAATATTTATCCAGTTTGATAATTTCTGCTGCGACTGGATTTTGAACTATGCTTTGTGCGCGTTAACCTTTAAGTGCATAACGTAACATATGTATCTGATACACCTATTCTTTGGAGCATGTGTCTCCATCTATTCGCAGTTTTACCAACTATACCATGTTTCATTTATGTGACAGCATGTACTTAAGGTTAAAATGGTCAAAAGCAGGGTCTTCATCTTTCCGTTGATTTAGTGGATTTATTTTATGACAGCGAACACGAGCACTCAGGCGTCGTTACAATTACCTAATCGTTTAGTGATTTTTGACTGGTATTCTTCTATTTATAAACAAATAAAATTATTATAGTCCTTTACCCATTTAAGTAGATCATGTTTATATAATTTACGTACGCATTTTGCGCCAAGAGTCTTTGATATTTAGCGTTTTAAGTCTGTATCATATGTGATACAACATGCACTCAGCCAGTATATTGTTTTGTAGACAATGAGCCGTTGGTGGCAGGAATATCAAAGAAAACGGCCTCTTAGCGATGCCGCACTGTTGGATGTTGCAAACAATCTTCTGGAAAGTGAAAATGACATCGAGTTGGAAGTTTCTGAACAGGAAGATGACCCAAAAGTATCGCGAAACGACCTAGGTGAAAGTCCTTCAGACGAAAGTTCGCCTAAAGAGCCTTTAGATAATTCTGGAAATATGTCACGGCAATCCCCAGTTTTAGTTGCACCCCCTGTTACACCCTTAATAAATAGGCTAATCAGCAGTACTGACTCTTGGATGGAGAGTAGTAAGAAAGTATTTCGGAAAAACTCTAATCAAACATTTCCTCAAGCAGATAAAGAGTTCCTTGGTGACACGACCCTGCCAAGAGACATTTAAGAGCTGGATACGCCGTATCGATTTTTCAATTTTTTTTTGAAGACACCTTGCTTGATAAAATTGCAGAAGAATCTTCCCTATATAGCGCCCGACGTAATCCCAATAAGCCGGAGTCCATAAAAAGTGGAGATGTTCAAAACTTTTTAGGTATATGCATTTTTACAACAGTTTCCTATTAAACAAACGGTAGAGACTACTGGGTAGATGTAACTGGAAGTGATTTTGTTAAGGGTTATGTCAGTAAATAGTTTTGGAAAATTGCGTGCAAATTTGCATTTTAATAATAACGAGACACAAGTTCCTCCAGGCCAACCAGGATTTGACAAACTTAAAATATAGTTGGTTTGATAACTACTTTTGGCATGCTTTTAATTGGAATTATAAAATTAAACGAAATTACCTTAAAAGGTGTTTTGCGTATTGCGTATAACAAAAAACGGATGTAACGATACGTGCGGGATTTTAATCCATAATATTTCAACTTTTAACCACAAGCTATACAAGAAATGGCGTCAAGTAGGTTGACTCTGCACTTCCTACGCAACGCCGTCATCAGTTCATAAAGTATTAAGTTCAGTGCAATTTTAATCTTCAGAGCAGGCAATCAGTTACGAACATGTACTGTACGGATTTAGTCAGTCAAACAGGCTCATAATTAGTCCCAGACTTTAAAACCTCTCTCGAATTTTTGTGAAAATGCTCAGGACCCTCTGAAACGGAATGATATATTGGAAATATTTTTGTGTGGGGTGACAGATAAATTTTATTAACTAATTTATATACTTCTATTCAAAATAAATTTCTTCATATCTCTTTTAAATTCATCATATGATAGCAATTTTGTGGATCGAGGTAGAGCATTGTAAAAAAATAATTGCGTTGTAGGTGAAGCATTTACGAAAGAATGATGTCTTGTGGAGGGGAATTGTGAGTGTTTCAGTGAATCGAATGTATATATATAACATATGGTATATACCTATCGTGATTTAATAGTTAACAGGTGTTTTCCGACGCTTTGTTGCATGGTAGACTAATAATTGTTGCATGCCGAGGTCCATATGCCATTTAACAAGACAAATCTAACTATTTCTCAAAAGGTGTCTGCAGCGGAAAGTTTCAGTTGGTCATTAAAGTCTAGAACAATTGTGTATAGCAGTGGGGTTTGATTTCAGCCCACCATGTCGCAAATCTAATTAGTGAAAGTTTTCCATAAATTGAGTTAGGGAATGTAACTGCGCTAAACTTTGTCACAAGGTACCTATATACACCGTTCAACAGCGCTCCCTAGGTCCACCGTCAGCTTTGTGCTCCCGGCCACTATTAAAACTAAACACCCAGTTTGCTAACTTTAAACTTTTAATTAGTTTTTCCGAACGACAATAGGGCAAACTTGCTCCACGTCATTACGGTCTTACGGACACTTGCTGTTAGTTCAGACGTAATCTGACCATGGATCAGTCATACCCACATAATGAAACGAGAGTTCAAAGCTGTTCCGTAAGTTATCTTGCATATTACTATGAAATGGTTGTCGTAAAAGAATGCTCCATTGCACGGTTTCTTGGAAAAAAGAGGAGCTAGCGTCACCTTTATTACGGTACGTTTATAGCGAAAATATTTTACTGCGATGCTTAATCTTTACCGATGATGAGCGCGTTCTCCCGATGTTTCTGTATGGGTGGATGGTGCTTATGCTAACTCATATTTGGTGTTCTCCCTTGTCTTTCCAACGCACTATAGCAACGGGCGCGATCTTGGAAGAACCAATCACTGTCTAGCCCGCCTCGACAACATATTCATGTATCTCTTGGTTTGGATGTAAAACTGGAAAGTCACTTCACCCCGGGTGTTTGATGTGGCCGTTCTCTCTATTGAAAAAACACTTTTTATACGAGCAGTATGACTACACAACCAACAAACGATAGCACCTTACTTCCTTCTCAAACTGAAACAGACTAGTTCGCAGGTAAAATCAGCTTTCCAATTCATTCATTTGAGTTTGCCAGTTTGACACATATATTCCTAAACCATTTGTAAAGTGAATGTGAACCGTATTGGTATTTACATAAACGTTAGGTAAATGATACTAGACAATGAAAATATTTGAACCTCATTGACCCGAAATATATAGTGGTAGTAGTACATACATACATATTTTGAGAAGCTCATTATTCATCTCCCACGGTATACCATAACTAAAAGTGCTCGACCAATAATGGCTTACTTCCCAACCTAGGTATGCATTGTACTATTTAAGATCGTATATGAAATGAGATATAGTGGTTAGCCTCTATTATTTTTTCCACAAGAATTTTCGCGCCTATATAAAGAAAAACAAACTATTTGTCAAAGTGCCTTCCTCTATTTACATCGCTCACTGGCTCCCATGCACCCCTGAGGATGCCACAGAAGCTGAGGCAGGCAGATCTAAGTTTAAGGGCACACAACAGGCGATAAATCCCAGCATCGCCATCGTTTCATTTTAGATCCTCCTTTCGCTACTGTTTGCTCACAATCTTGTCTTGGATGACCACTGCTTTGATGCGTTACGTGTACATGATGTAGGACACAAACCTTTATAAATGAAGAAAACGACATTTTTTAAAATTATTGATGATCTAGAGTCTAGCCCAAACTCGGAAGTCAGCTCACGTGGATGTACCGTGTAGATCATAAATATGTCATGCATTAGCTTGAAAGAGATTAGCTTCGGAGGAAGAAATGCAATATACAAAGTAATGCAATGGACACTTTCTTAGTATATATATTTTGTTCAACATTTTAATGCATCAATACTTAAATCTGAGTGACTCTCCAGTCTGTCAGCATTACGTCTGAACCACAGTATGAAGAAACGTAAAAATTCGGCCTGGTTTTTCAATAGCAGGCTAACACTGTGATTTTACAGCTAGCCAGAAGTATTCTCCTAAAATGTGTTTTTCACTGTCGGGTTTGTCCTGAAATGGCAGTTAACTTTAGCCAGAAGATCATCTACTAGTTAACTAGAAAGTAGTTGTAGTTGCACCGCAGTTCCTAACCCTTTTTTCTTGACAGTGACATCAGTTGTCCCGGATGACACGACACACAAACATCGGCCGTCCCAAAACCCACAACACACGTTATTTCAGAGGTAGAGTCAGCGTTGCCAGATTAATAACTGATAGTTAGCTTACAAGTTATAGTTACCAAACTTAGATGTTGAAAAGCGATTAAAAAACCGAGCTCAAGGCAGGAAGTTAACTCCAACTTGACTGCTAACCAGAAGTTAACTTTTTCTTTCGTCACCTAAGGTGGTAGTTAACTACTAAACGATCATGTATGGGATAACTAAGTTGTGGTCAAACTGTAATGTCTAACCTAATGTGCTTAACAATGACATAAGATGTCATGGATGACACGAGAGACACAAATACCGAACATCAAAAAACGCATTGAACACGATAGTGCAGGCATAAAAGCTGCGTTGCCACTATCAACGCTTTATGTATTGTTGACCAGAGCTACTTTTCAGTGACTCTGTTGAGTAACTCGGAGTATCTCAGTAGGGTTCAGAACCAATACCATTCCACAGCACGTTGTATTAACATGAACTTGAAAAGCGGATTCACATGCAACTGATATTTCAAGTCATAGTTACCTAACTTGAGGAAGGACATAGACGTGGTTTTATCTTCGGACTCATCCTTGAATTTCTCTGTATTTAAAATGTGTGTATGAAATACCCAAACACTTAACAGCCACACATTTTATGAAAAAAGGACTTAAGAGAAGTCAAAATAATTTGTCGATGATCTCAAATATGACCTCAAAACAATGTCTAATGGAATTGGCGCTCTATCACTAACTGTGATCAAAGTTTCTTATAACTTTCTTTCATATCACTCTCATAAAAAAATCTTTGTGAACTCAAACATCTTAAACTTGTTCGATCACGTTAAGGCAACGAATGTCGAAATGCAGTAAATGCGTCTTGCAAATGTCCGATTTATATACCCTTACTCATTTCGGTCGGACCAGCTATTGAGCGCTTCCGCATCAGACACCTCATGTCAAATTCTATTGAGCCATTTGGACTGTGACCCGTGGAATAGATGTTTCAGAGTTATTTCCCGGAACAAAAAGTAGCCTGTGTGCTATTCCAGACTATATCTCTGTACTAAATTTTATCCAATATTTACGAAACGTGAACATTTTACATTATTTTTCATTTCCAGTCATTTAAATTTTATTAAAATTTATTTTGCGATGTCAACTGGAAAATACAAATCTGCACCTAGATATGAGACACTGCGAAAATGTTTTTTTTGTGTGTTGCGCTATTCCTAATTTTTCTGTTACATGTGTATATTTGAAGGTAAATAAATATGTTTATTTTTTAAAATATAAAGCCTTTAGGTGGCTACAGACACAATTGCAAGCTTGTCCAGCATGCTTGAGCAATGTTTTTATGCAAGCACGCTTGAATGTCTGTAACGAAAAAGATTTTCAAGCTTGTACAACTTGGCGTCCGTTGATGATCGTATCCTGCTTTTGAATCAGAGGTGATACAAGAGACAAAAGGTTTAAATACGTCATTCATTCTAAGATAATTGTGCCAGTCACGCGGATATATTTTCAGCTAACTTAGTAAGTTAATATGAGAATAGGTTTTTCTTTTCATCGACCATTACTTACACAACACCGCACGCTTTTTTATTATGGACTTTCATTTCCTTCACACGAAGAAAAGCGGCCAAAGAGCGAGCGCTTTATGGTCCGAGCTCGACGTATTTTATTAAACTACCTCTATTTTTATCAAGCATGCTTGTACGCGTGGTGCCAAAGGCAAATTATGCATACTTGCACAAAAAGATTGAATAAGCATGCTGGACAAGCTTGCAGTTGTGTCTGTAGCCACCTTTAGACAAAACTTTGCACATAACCTCCCTTCAGCAAGAACAACAGATAAATAACCCGTCTGGCACAGCATGTAGATATACTCCATGGGCAGCATATTCAGCAATACTTTTCTCACATACCAAAGATTACAGGTTTTATACACGTACAGACCGATGCACACAATTATCCAGATGAAATAGCAATAGCAAAATGGGCTATTTGTACACTAGCAGCGATCTAGTCAGCAAATTGACGTTTGATCATTTTTTTTATATAAATTTTTCACGTTCAGCCGTTTCGGAGTGATTGGCTAACAAACATCCACACTTCCTCATTTATAAAATTATTGAGTTGGGTTTAATTTGAAGGAATAAACACTCAAATATACCTTTTTCGACAGGAAATATGCCGTTTTATACCTCTTATCTTTTAAACGATAACGAAGCTCCTTTATCTCTCGTTTTCAAATAAAAGTCCCTCTCGCTATTAAAACACCTTTATCTGAAAACTTGAGACTAAGAAGCTGTATTATCGTTTGAAGGATAAGAAGAATAAAGCGGCATATTTTCAATTGGAGGAAACGTTAGCTATTTTTATTAATGACTAGACAAGAACTTGTCTTTGCAAGTGGTATCTCCTTTATTTTTTTGTAATTATGACGCTAAATAACCAATTTAGCAATTTCTATCTAGTTTTCGCATGTTTTATTAATATAACTTTCATTATGAGATATCGATTGATATAAATAATGACAGACGTAGCTATATATACAGATGTCCTTGTTCAATTGCTCGAAAAAATAAAACGTGCCCATATTTTAGCAGACTATCTAGTGTTAGAAGCCGAAATTTGCTATGGATATCATAGATCGATATCTATTTTACATAATAGTCGAGTAACACAATCATCAGACCCTACAATCAGAGTACTTGTCAAGAGGAATCAAACGACTCCCAACTAAATGAAATTGCTTTGATTCATCACAAAGCATCCTGGACACCTTCAAGATCCATCATCAGATCGGCTCCGTGTCATAATAATACTGCATTATCATGTCAGACGTCCGCCTCATTTTATTTAGAAGGACGTCGCTTTACTTATTGTCTTTCTCTCTTCAAGCCCCTTCATCTAATACCAATATCACAGGAATTAACGTCCGTCATATTGGATTCAAAATGGCGAAATTTAATTTGTTGTCTATTGACATGGCAACCAAACGTGTATATAAAATTTTAGCTCAATTGGTTGATATTTCCATATGACCCAAGATTCTACCCAAAATCAAATACTATCAGGACAAGTAGAATAAAAGGTTGCATTAAAAAATTCCTACTTTTTCTCGGTGATAAGAAGGCGGCAAGTGGTTGTATTTTTAGAATATGGTACTGATACGCCAAACTATCATCTTGTCATGGCATCAACTTTTTAAACGTGATAGGAGTATTCCAACCCAGTCTTTGACAGCAAGAAGGTGGTAGAAGGAGTACTTCCTTACTCAATAAAGATAACACTGATAAACACACGATTTGTGACATGAATTTTTGGGTGTATCTTATGTATTTTGAGACCCTTAAATTAAATCTAAAAAGAGCATTTTTCTATCACCCACAGGTCTTCGGTAACATCTACTTTTATGAATTACAATACGTAGCATTTCTCAGCGTTTATGCGATGTCGCACATATATAATGTTAAGACGTGTCTATTCCTGTTTATTATATGCTAGCTCTATGCTTAGAGAGCATATTGCGTTTATTAGTAGACTAATAGCAGGCGAGTCAGTTACGTTTTCTGTGTCGAAGGGTACTGATATGTTCTGAGTACTGTTAATTTTTGTTAAAATGGTGTGTTGTTTTCAGTTTATTGTTATCGAGTCTAGCTTTATGGACAATGCCTAGAAATTGTGTAAATAGTGCGAACAGTTTTTGTTATGTGTGCGGAGAGGTAACTTTTAAATCCTAAAAACGTACTTTTACTCCCCTTGTGTTGAAAGCATCCGAACTTTATTTTGGAATTAAAGTTGGTGACCAAGATAAACTATGGGCCCCTTATATCTGTTGTAAGACTTGTGTAACGTTGTTAGCAGGTTAGTTGAGAGGCGACAATCGAACATGCCCTTTGCGGTACCAATGGTTTGAAGAGAACCGAGAGACCATACTACTGCTATCTTTGCCCCACAAATATTAAAGGTATTGGACCAAAATCGAAACGTACTATTAAGTATTTTAATTTACCATCAGCTTTGCGGCCCGTTAAGCGTAGTGATAAACTTTCATTCCCAGTTCCAGCAGAATCTTGGTCTTCGGATGAAAAAGTTTCCAATCCTTCGTTTGACCTGCCAGGATGTTGAACAGCGCCGCATTTGATCACACAGGGCGAACTTAATGACCTAGTTCGAGAATTAATTCTGCCAAAATCCCAGTCAGAACTTTTAGCGTCAAGATTAAAAGGATGGAATCTTCGCCACGGTGATGTTAACATTACTTTTTACAGAAAACGGCAACAAGACCTCACACACTGTTTCCGTCAAGAAAGGGGTGAATATATTGGTCCGATGTCAACAATTTGTTCAACGCTTTCGGACAGAAACATGATCCGAATGATTGGCGCCTGTTCATTTATTCCTCTAAGCTTAGCTTAGTGTATTGGTACACAACGGTAATAAATATCCATCTGTACCTACAGCGCACGCAGTTCAATTGAAGGAATCATATGAAAAAAATATGCTAGTTCTGTTAGAGCATATCCGTTATAACGAATATGGATGGGCCATATGTGCAGATTTAAAGGTAATAGCCCTTCTTATTGGAATGCAACTGGGATATACCAAATATGTTATGTTGTTTTCTTTGTGACAGTAGTGCGCGAGATCGTAATCACGAACAGAAGGAGTGGCCACTACGTCAGGTATTAACACCGGGCCTCAAAAACATTGCCCATGAAGCACTAGTTGATCCCAAAAACGTGTTGTTTCCACCTTTGCATATTAAGTTGGGACTGATGAAAAATTTTCTGAAAGCTAGGGATCGAAATGGAAGAGGGTTTCTGCATTTAAAACAACACTTCCGAGACTTAGTGAGGCAAAAATTAAAGAGAGCATATTTGTGGGTCCACAAACGCGGAAAATCATGAAGGATGATGTATTTCACAGAGCTCCAAATGAAACTGAATTACGAGCTTGGAATGCTATGAAATCAGTTACTGCAAATTTTTTAGGCAATGTGAAGGCGGACAATTATAAAGATATTATGAGTGAACTAATAATGCTTATAAAAGAATGGGATCTAACATGTCTCTAAAAATTCACCTTTTGGATTCCTACCTCTTTTTTTCCGGAAGATTTAGGTGCGTTAAGTGATGAACATGGTGAACGGTTCCAACAAGATATTTCAGCTATGTAAAAATGGTATCAGGGCAAATGGAGTGTCAATTTCCTTGCTGATTATTGCTGGACATTGTTAGAGATACTTCAGAAGCAACATATCGCCGTAAAACATTAACAACGACATTCTGAGATTGATGTTTATTAGAGTGTTTATTAGTACCCTTACACGCATATCCTTATATTTTACAAGTATTAGCATCACATAAAATACCTTATTGTAAGAACACCGTGGGTGATAGAAAAAATCGAATGCTATTTTCGGCTTTTTGGGCACGTTTTACATAATAATCACCTTGTTTTGACCATGTCACAAAAAATTATATTAATTTTGTTCAGAAGTGTAGTATGCCTCTTTCCCTGTAGCTCTAGCAACTGACGAGACGTGCTCATTCAAAGCCACCCCAGTACCTCTGAACGTCAACAAATCATAACGGATTTCTGCAAAAAGGTAGGACTTGGTAAGTTTGAGCCTTTGACTGAACTGTGATTTCTCCGGTATTATCAATCAATTTTCTAACTAAGGCGAATTTACCAAGCACAGCTATCTAATTGCACGTAATTGCTCAACTCAGTCATACTTTGTATGTCGTTTTCCATCAAAAGGCTTCTTGAGCAATTTCTGGGCTGCTCTCCCTTATGAAATAAGAGCTTACGCTTGATTTGGACATCAGCGATACCTGAGCTATTAAAGCCATTCAGACTTTCAGAAAAATCGTCTTCTAAGCGATTCCAAACTTTAATCTTTTGCAGCCAACTGAGTTCATTGTATACAACTATGTAACAGGGAACTTGGGATTCGGAAAACTTTAATGGGTGATAGAACTCGTAAAAATAAGTAGAAAAGTTTATATAAAACGCAGAGTTCTACCTATGCTCTTTCTTTTAGAGGCGAGCTCTTAGAAATGCGTCCGACAATTTGCCAGAAAAGCAAGTACGTCACTTGTAAGGTTTTCAGTTCAATTTACTCCCTATTTCACGAGTATCCATCGCGCTTTGACGTCTACTGAGGTGAACAGCTGATCACCAAGTGCAACGTTGGTAATAATGGATCTGGTACAAATCTAGCAAAACTTGTTTTTTGTATGCAAATTAACTTTTCTAAATTAAAGAGCTGTTATCAAGTACAAAATGGATCAGTAGCGTACAAAAAACAAAATAAAATTCGGCTCTGTCTACTTGGCGTTGACGCATCCGTCAGAATTGTGTGTCCTGTGCATTGCATATTTATTAGAGGGTAATCCTGAAAAAACTACTCGCCCCACTTTTAGTTTCTTAATCTGCTTTTAAAACTGTTGTTTGAATTGCATTTCTCTAGCGAGAAATTTCCATGCCACACTGAAATAAAGGTACCTACCAACTTTCTTACCAAGACACGTGTAGCCTTGGTAGCAAAGTACACAACAAAATTAAGCACATCAAATTAAAAACATACTATATCAAGAAGGTAATACGTTAAGGTATAGCATTCCATGTTGCTGATTCAAGTAGTCTGGCTTAGAGATGGTACGTCAACAGACCGCCAGGGTATTGCACCGGATTCTGAGTTCGTCAAGGGAGAACAACGTTAAGCTTTTAAAATCCACAAGCTACGCTTATATAATAAATCCTTCAAAAATATATGAGAGGTAAGGGCAGGCAGCCACTATGGAGCTTCCATTATATTTAAAATATTCGATGAAATATTAAAACTCCTTCGGAAAATCCAGCTGCTGCACTGACGATCCTCATCATCTATTAAAATTATATGCAAATCTTATACTTCCAAAAGAATGGGAAAGAGGATGGCACCAGTATGAAAAATATCTCTTTATTCTTGGATTTTTCATGAGGGACATAATGGATTACGCCCTAGTTCGAGGCTTGCAAGCAAGCGTTTGACCTTACAATGATATTCTTACAGGGAACGTGTGGTATTTGGTAATTCTCATACATTATCAAGTGGTTGCCGCAGAGCTACTATATCAGAGAAATGGGCTGTTAAATTATGTAGGACTATATAAGAAGAAAGGTGGACTGTTGGGAGTCTTATGGAAGCGGTATCCAGGGTACTTGAAACTAAAAGATGGGCTGCATTCGAAGTGTTCGCTGAATCCACTAACAGTACACCGCGATAGCGTTGCTTCTGTAGGAAACATTAAACAAAACAATTCTACCACATTTAAGGTTGAAGCACCCACTTTAGGGAAGATGTTATCTCCGCGCGTACATTGGATGAAGCTACTTCTTTGTCGCAAGGACTTGAATGGAATAGGTCCTTATTCTCAAAGTATGGAAATCGAGATGTTCAGTATTCTGCAAATGAATCCATGGATTAGTGTGTTTCCTCAACATTTGGATTCGATCAGACCATAAATTTATATAGACTATAACATAACTATCTAAAACTGTAATGACTCATCGATGTTCACGTGAACATCACTCAAGGGTCGGGTTGTCAGTGGCGAGGTGTAACTTCTTAATGTGGGTAAACTTGATTTATTTCATATGTTTGATAAAAATTAAATGGTTTCAGAGACGTTATGGATCAGAAATTTGGAGATTACCTTTGTCAGCTTCTTTTCTGATTATCTATTAGCTAATAATTGGGTCTACCTCTCTTCATTCGTTGTCGCTTCCACTTCCATCTGAAAGTAATAAGCTGTCGCTATCATCTTCTTTGCCAAGATTGACGTTAACTGGCTCCATGATGGTGTTGATGTGGTCCAGCTGCCACATTTTTGTTTCTTCCTTCACAACATGACGGACAGCATTCTGCCACGTTCCAGGCGTTACTAGCTGTATGGAATTCTCTAGCAAGGCCTTGACATCTAATAATTTTGAAAGTTGTGTTATGGCGCGCAATATAACCCTTCACTTGAGCCCAGATGAGCTCTATTTTGTTCAAGTCACAGTGGTAGGGCGGTGAACGTAGCACATTCACATCACAACGACGGGCGATCTCATCAATCACGTAACTATTGTTCGCAGGTTTGTGATGTTTAATTATTTCGTACAGTTCCGCTTCCACACATGCATCGTCAAATGGAATGCCGTTTTCGCGCAACATTGCTGCATCTCACTTTTTCGAGACAAGTTCGGCTCGACAACTGATAATCACCTCCTTTCTTAGAGACAAAAGTCAAGTTGCATTCTTCTAAAAAGCCTCTATCGCTGCCAATATGTGTAACGATCAATCTTTGACCTTTCCCTGGCGGTGCACGAAGACCTGTTGACAAACCTCCAATGTTTGCTTGTCGGTTACTTAGTACATTTTTGTCTATCCAGTTTTTTTTTAACTGTATGACCTGCATTTACCCACGTCTCGTCTAAATTAGATAATTTTCTGCTCGGTCGTGTATATTCAGTTAATTATTTTCGACGCTACGTACAATTTCAGGTATCTCTATTAATCCTGACTTCCAATTAGGCATTTCGTAACGAAAATTAAGTTCGTGCAGGGTTTTCCTTAATTTAATGTATAATTTATAGTTTTCTACTTCTCCGTGTCAGCGCTCTATTATGAGGTTATGTCACAAACATCTATTTGCATCAAATTGTGCTTGCTTTTGAGTTATATCATGTTTTATCAGCCTCAAATTTCCTACAATTGAAAAAGAAAACATATCTTCATAATAGGAGAGCGCTGACGCTGACACGGGTCAAGCGTAATATAAAAATTTTTGAAGGAGAGAAAGGAATATGACAATCAACGAGGCCATAAACGCGCCCTACAATTCTAGGGACGACTGATGATACGGGCCTAAGTCTTATTCGTACATTTAATTCTACTCACCCACGTACAAGGATTATTCCTTCCTCTGGGACTCTCATTTATTCACTTATTTCTTACTTTTTTAAATATTGTATACTGTAATGAATTGTGCGAATAAATTATACTTACTTATAATCTCGATTTTCGTTTTGCGCTGTGGCCAATATACAAATATTGGTGTAACTGTAGAATTTTGAAATGCTGATGATGAATGGAGCCATTAAAAAATGCTGAAGTATAAAGGACCCCTTATTTGGAATGACAAAATTAGACTTATGGGAGCTTTCGTAGACAGCGAAAAACTGGCACTAAATTCGTTATTTACACATCCGATTTGAAAGTTATATGCTATAAAAATATATTAATTCTGAACATTGACTCATTGACTAGAAAAGGAAAGGATACTCGTATATCGATGACTTGGCCGCCTTCTGCTGAAAGTTGTGCGGGTTTGATTTGTCTCTCAAGATTTCTGGACACTATTATCGTAACCTAAGAGTCATTCTGGGGTGGCCCCTCAAAACACCAGAAGTCGTCTCCATTGTAGAACCGTCAGTATTTGGCCTCAACATTTGCAGTGGCTTAGGCATGTGAATGACGCTTACTAACAACTGGTGATAGATTTAGAAGTACATTTTAATAACTATTTTTGTTCTTCAAATGATGAACGTCACTGCTTTCAACGTGGAACCGTAATTTTTGATGGCTCGTTTATGCATTTCGAGGAATATTTGGCAAGAATAGTTGTAGTCACCGTCCTTGGCGGTTACGAGGGATGTCTTTTAAGTTTTGCATATAGAAACATAGTAGGAAGCGCGAATCGAACATCAGTACTAAATCTTAACCTCACTATTTAGTAAACTTAAATTCAATGTTTCTCAACAATACGTACAGTGTTCTCTCTACAGTGAATTTTTAAGTGTCACCAAGTCATTAGACAAATGGAACTCAACCGAGAACGTTTTCGCGCCATAATTTATTACAACCTTCAGAGACAATTATCGCAACAAGAATGTCTTGCTGAGTTACTGTCTGTTTTCGGCAACGAAGCGCCACATCAGTCGACAATTTCCCGTTAGTATGGAGAATTCAAACGTGGACGGGTGAGTCTTAGCGACGATCCCAGGGTGGGTGCACCAAAAACGGCAGTCACCCAGGAAAACGTCGATACTGTGCGCAAACCCATCATTGAAGATAGACATGTGACATATCGCGAGATTGAGGCGTCCTTGAAGATCTCAAAGATCTCAATAAAAAAAATTTTACATGAAGAATTAGGAGTAAAAAAATTAGTTTCTCGTTGGATACCCCACCTGTTGACTGAAGAGCAGAAAGCAGCCAGGGTTAATTGGTGTCAAAAAACGCTTGACCGTTTCAATTCCGGAAACTCAAAGAATGTGTACAGCATTATTAGTGGTGATGAATCGTGGATTTACTGTTACGAACCGGAAAATAAACGACGGTCGGCTCTTTGGGTGTTCCAAGGTGAAGAAAAGCCAACAAAATTCATCCGTTCTCGAAGTGTTTCGAAAAAGATGGTCGCGACATTTGTATCAAAAGCGGGTCATGTTGCAACAATTTGTCTTAATGAGCATAGAACTGTTACTGCGGATTGGTATACCACCATTTGTTTGCCTAAACTCATCACCGAGCTTCGAAAAATCAACCCCAAAAGAAGAATCATCCTCCACCAAGACAATGCAAGCTCGATTACAGCCCAAAAATTAAGGCAGTATTTAACGGAAGAAAACGTGTAATTATTGGACCATCCTCCATACAGTCCCGTTCTAAGCCCTAACGATTTCTTTACTTTCCGGAAAATTAAAAACAGACTGCGTGGTCAAACGTTCCAGTCACCAGAAGAAGCACCTGATGCATTCAAAAATGCCGTTATGTATCTGCCAGCAACGTGTATTAACCTTCGTGGAGAATACTTCGAAAGACATTAAGGTCATTTAAAACTACCTACCGTGTTGTTTTATTTCCATATGCAAAACTTAAAAGACATTCCTCGTATACGCCATATGAAATAAGTAAACAGATCGAGTCTCTGTACCACGGGGGAACTTAATCTTCAGCGCATCTGCTACTCTCTTTAGTACGCATGAAGTCGATATGAGGGGACCGCTATATTTCGCCATTCATATCGGCAAGGTGAACTAATGTATTTTGCTACAAAATGTCCTTTGAACTAACCCTGTATATTGCTCAATAAACTAGTAGTGATGGCCGGCAAACAAGTGTTTTGGGATAAACACTTAGAAATTCGCAAAAATTGCTTCACCAATCTACTCCAATTTTGTTGTGGTTATTTGGAAGTACGAATTTGGAGAATTACAAATATCTATGAGAAACCATCGACGCATTACCAACAAGTGCCAAAATCTGCAGTTTGCCTTTTTTGCTATTAGTCGGATCTTTTTACGTGTCGTCTCATTTTTTAGGTCTAATAAGTACCTAAAAATCTTATATGAAGAGTTTTTTCGTTCCTGCCAGCAGTTTCGATTAAATTCCAAAAAAGACGTTTTCTCATTCTTTGTTATCGAACAAAAAATTTTTCCACAAAAGTTGGTGTACCCATTTAATGTATCCATGTTTTGTATACCCCCTTGAATAATTTGCAGCAATAAAACCAGACTTTACAGTTATTTCGCAAACCGTGGGTATTTTCGTCTAATATGATTAGACTACTATGCATATGGTTGTTCTCACATTATTCGTTTTGGAATAACTCATAAATCCATTTTGGCAACTACAATCGAGCCCCGCCAATGCACGAATTAATCCGCCAATCGAAACAGAACGAACTGGAAGGTGGAAGGCTGACAATCGGAAAACGGATAGCATAAAATGGAGGAATAATTGAATTAAAATATTCCCCAGTCGGGTATTGGTGGGTGGAATATATGGAAAATCTGGTCACGACTTGAAGAGGTCCATGAATGATTTGAATCGCGCAAGTCGTAAATCCACACGGCTACGGTTTAATGCCAATGCCGGATACCCGGGGCTCCCGTTAATACGGCCGGATCGCCAGATTCTGCCGCCGACGATATCCACGCCGATTTATTGCCGACTTTAATCAAATAGCACCTTGAGCACGCCGGCCGTGCGGAAGAACTTTCTCTATTTTGCAAACAGTGTGCAATGCTTAAGTTCCGTGCACACCTGGAAGGAATAGAGCCGTCAGGAATATTCGACTAGGATAACCTCAGCAAACTGTGTGGTCCGTAGGTCTGTCAAGTCTGGAGACGCAGATACCAGACAAAGTGGAGGAAGAAAAAGGGAAGAAGAAAGAGTGGATGCGGAGTGTGTAAAGAAGGAAGTGCGTCACCTTAACATTGTTAACTTGTATTCGGGGACTTATTGATTCAGAAATTGGTTTTTGTGTGAATAAAATGTTCCTGAGTAATCAAACTGTAATGTGGTTGTGCCTACTGTTTGCTCTTTTGTAAGGGATGTCAAGGTGTCCGCAAAGGATATTATTGGAGACATACCATGGGGCGTTAGTGGTTTCACCTGTCCACTCCTTTTGGACTAGTAATTCTGTTTAGAAAGACTTGGTTGATCAAACTTAATTTTGAGGTTCTACATGACGTAGGGTATAGTTTCTATTCGTTAGTCTGTAAGATGGGTCCGTAGGAGCTTTACTCTTGGTTGAAGATTGATTGTTGAAAAGAAATGATAACTTTGGTTGGACCTAAAAAGCACGATTTAATTTTGTTCACACTGTAAGTCGCGGCCTTGGGTTCATGCGAACTTTCTCGACTGTGTAGTCTACTGACTCGCGCAACAAAATGTTGCTATGAGATTCCTCTTGACAGCATAGGGTATTGTTGGCGAAACTTAATCAAGGTACTTGGCAGAATTTTCCCACAATACGCGAACTCCGCTCACTAAAACCTCCGACGGGCTACCGGTACTTTTTTTTAATACTCGTCAGCCACCGATCTGCGCATTCCATTATCTGATCCACCACATTTTGCCACCAGTCGTGAAGCAAACAGCTGATTGCCCGGAAAACTGAAGCCTGAGACACACACTGATGAGCTGACTCGTATTTATCCAAGTGGTGGTTTAAATAATGACATCAAAGTTGATAATGCCACCTGAATAACCTTTATCTACAACCGAGCGGAAAGCATACTGTACAATTTTTTCCGGGTGTCAAATGCCAATTTCTAGCCTTCTATCTCGATTGACTAACTGTGGCGTCCCCTATGTAGCAATTGATATAATATGGAGATCATGGGAACTGCTTATTTGTTGCTAGGCGACAGCGCAACTACCAGTCATACAAATGCGCGATCAATTCTCGTCTATTTTTAATTATCTCAGATTTGTTGGTAGCAATGCGAAGGTATACAAAATACAGAAAGATAGTAGCAAGTTTCAGAAAAGTTTATTTTAAGAAATTGTCAAAGTAGTGACACGCATCTCTCCGAGTATGGTACAATAGCTATTTATTATACAAAGGAAAAAGGTACTAGATTTTAGCTTGGGGTTGTATTTTTTCTGTGACGGAAAAAACGACGATTTAATATTGGAAAATTATATTCTTACGATATTTAAGTCAGTAAATTATGGATGTGAAATTTGAGTTTTGAAGATAGTAGGCTATATTGTACTTATAGCGACAATTATGGTAGATCTGCGTTGCTAAGGAAACTTTTAAAGTAATCAGATAGCTGTCAATTTAATTTTGTGATTTGATTTAGAAATTATGAACTTAGTGGTTGTTTAGAAGTTATTTTTAATACTATAAAGTAAAAAATGTCTGGTCGCGAGTTTTCTTTGACTCCACCGGAATTAGTAGAAGTAGCCAAAGTAGCGTCAAAAAAGTATTGCCAGCTAAATATGTGTTTATACAATATCCGGGAAAAAAGTACTCATTTTTTTCCCGGGGAAAAAGTTATTTCACAAGAGTGACATTTTGTTACCTGTCAACAGAGTTAAAATTTCAACCTCTTTTCCTTTGTATACTAAATAACTATTTATAGAATAAATTGGCATTATTATTTGTTGTCACACATAATTCCAAGATATTGCCGACATATGGGGGCAAATTTTCACGTCAATTTTCGGCAAAATGATATGTCTCTTGGTTCTTAACACAATCAGGAGTTCAATTTTCGGTAAAATGATATGTCTCTTGGTTCTTAACACAATTAAAAGTTTTGTCACAAAGTTAACTTCGTCGTTAGAGATGAAACTGATAGACGATGGCGGGACTTTCGCACTTTTTTCCCGAGGATTCTTCGGGGACGGACTATCCCATCAGTGGTCAGCAATACAGTTCCCCGAAACGCAATAGAATTACACCTACCATCCCTTAGTGAATCTACTCCATTTTTTTCAAGAATAGAGGTCCTGGGACATGGTCCGTTGAAAACGATCTAAAATTCTGACAGCTGTTGTCGTTGATCAAAGAAGTTTGTGACCTCATCCATGTTTCTAGGTTCTTCTAATTATTAGATGTTTATTCACAAGGATAACTTCGTCTTTAGAGATGGGACTGACGAACAACTTGCAGACCACTAGCAGAGCATTCTTCGGGGAGGGTCTATGTCATCATTTGTCAGCACTACAGTTCCACGGAAGGCAATAGAATCACACCTGACTTCGCTTAGTGAATTGCGTCAAAAATAGAGGTTCTGGGACATGGTCCGTGGAAAACGATATGAAATTCTGACAGCTGTTGTCGTTGATCAAAGAAGTTTGTGACCTCATCCATGTTTCTAGGTTCTTCGTATCATTAAGTGTTCATTTACAAAGATAACTTCGTCTCTAGAGATGGGAATGGTGAAAAACTTCCAAGCTTTTTCTCCAGGCTACTACCTGGGAAGCGACTCTGCCAGGATTATTTAGGAATACAGTTCTCCGAAAGGTTATAGAACCACGCCCACTTTTTTCTCGTCGTTTTGCTTCAGAGATATCAATAATTGTCTCCCAACTGTATCACCATGACGTTTTACCTTGAAAAAACAAAAACACTTTAGTTTGACTGCAAATATCTCGTAAGCTGAGTTTGTATCACCTCACCCTTTTTTTTACTATTTTGATCACTTACCAGTGATTAAAATTTCTCTTTATTAATGATAGAATTGTGTTACCTAGGTTAGACCCTGTTGAATGATTTTCTTTTGGCAAATTCCATTATTTATTGATCTATTGAGCTCGGAACTATCTAATCCCGAAATTTTTATTTCACACATATTATAGCTTTCTTCTCAGTTTCATGTTGAAATCTTTTGGACACTAATGTTATAATATCTAGTTAATGACTATTCCAGAGATTTACTCATAAAATATCATTGGTTTCTCGTACATTTGGCTTTCTAGTTTCCGCCTCCTGCTTTTGACATTGATTGACAGTCATCTGACTGTCCATCATTTCCTGTTGAGGTTTTGGTTTGGGGCGTATTGGCCCTTCGTTTGGTTGTAAAATTTTGGGATATTGGGCCCCAATCACCAGTTTATGGAGTAGTACCCCTTTTTGTACCTACCTTACCGGTTTGGGTGCTACTCTCTCCATTCTTATGGGATTTCAGTCACATGCATTAGGCTTGTATCGTCAGTCGTCCCTACAATTGTAGGGCGCCTTTATGGCCTCCTTGATTGTCATAGTTTTCTACTTCTCCGAGTCAGCACTGTATTTTGAGGTTATGTCACAAACATCTATTTGCATCAAATTGTGCTTGCTTTTGAGTTATCTCATGGTTTATAAGCCTGAAATTTCCTACAATTTAAAAAGAAAACATATCTTCACAATAGGAGAGCGCTGACGCTGACGCGGGACAAGTGTAATCTAGAAATTTTTGAAGGAGAGAACGATTTCGATTTTTGAGGTACCATAACTTTTTGTAGAGCAAGGGATAACTTTTTGAGGGTAATATTACTTCAATATATTTTTATTTTCTTCGCTTTGCTAAAGCTTGTATGTATAAAAATTTACATGGTTTTTCAAGTTCGAGTGTCCTAATGAGTAGTTTTGACTCATAAAGAGAATAGAGAGTAGATTTTCAAGCAGTCTTTCTATAGAGTTTTTTGGACCATAACTTTTGAGTACGAAGCAAGCAGTCCATTCTTCGTGAGTTCGTTACATCACGGTCCACTACTGCCTACTGGTTCTAAGCAAAAAGTCTGAGGTCGTCTCGGCTGTACCTAGAGACTTGACTGGAAGAAGTCAACAATCAAGCTAAGCTCAGGTTTATGCGTTATAATATTTGTAAAACCTTCGTCCGTATATGTTGAGCGGGGTTGATGTCGCGACTTAATCATTTTCTTGCTGCCCTTTTAAATAATATGTTTTTTATTTACACTGCAGTAGTAAACATATGTGTTATTTGAGCAGCTAATATATTGTGACTGTTTTAAATACCTTGCGACTCGTTTGGCTCTCTGTACAATTAATTAGTTTACGTCTTTGCTATTAGATTCTTTTCTTTGGTGTGGGTGGTCAAGCAAAACAAGCTCCTACTAGCATCTCGGGGATTTGTGGCTCAATCAGTCTAGAGTCACTGGTGCTCTTAATCCTCCCTACTCTCCGCTTTATTGAGCTCGGGCCTAAATTTCCACTACACTAGACATCTGTATATATATTTATAAAAAAAAAGATTTGGCTAGATTTCGGACTGTTAGATTTGGTCTGATGACAAACCCTTTCCATTCAAGGACAACATCGTCATATACCTTTTGTCGTAAAGTTTGTGTGGGATCATTTTTTTAACTGTGCGAACTTTATCTTGCTTGCGTATGATACTCAAACATTTCCAATCAGTGATACGCTACTGGCATTATGAAGTTCACAAGAGTTAAGTAAAGACGTAAAGTTTTTGGGTCTTTCGGTGAAGTGTTATAAAGCCAGATTGAGGTTTTTCGGCATTTCTCTTTGTACCTAAGTTTTATCGTTCAACTCGGAAGTGTAAACATCAGAAGAGCTATAAAAAATGTAATTACAGTGTATTCAGTGAGGTGTTACACGTAGGATGTATTATTGTTGCACAGTGCTGGAGTCTACCTCGAAGACTGGTGGACCACAATAACAAAAGACGTTTTTGTAATTTGTATAACGTAACAATAATAATAATAATAATAATAATAATGTTTATTGTCACAAAATACAAGTAAATGTCAAATATTGTGCACAATAAACATAAAGCACCCAAAAAAAGTTTGCACTTGTGTTTGGGTTTGTACAAAATAAAAACTAATAGTACAGTCAGTGTAGGAAAAAAACCCGTTAATACTGTATAATTTGGTGAATTATTATGGTAATGTCATTAAAAATATCCAGATAATTAGAACTAAAGTAAAAGTATGGATGTTAGTGTAAGTAAAATATTATTGATTTTGATAATGATTTTTCAGATCTACAATTTCGTGGATGGAGTACCTTGCTTGTTGTAAAATCCATTTTTTTAGTTCTTTTTTAAATGATTTATTTGATTTAATTACTTTTAATGACTCTGGTATGAAGTTATAGAATTTTGGTCCCAAGAAAAACAGATATCGTTGTGTAATGGTTTTTGGATATTGAATTTTGATTGAATCTTGGTGGGTAGTTATGAATGGTACGATTAAAGTATTTTGAATATTTGAAATAATTTATTAGACCACAATAAAAATAAATTTGTCTGCAATCTAATAGCTGAGCCTCCACCTATAGAAAATCACTTGAATAAGTAATCTCCCTATGGAGGATCAATTTTAGAATTAATT